>VZRU01014082.1:106641-151008 GCA_013398155.1 Pedionomus torquatus | reverse complement strand
ATCTGGAGTCAGGAACACTCGGATCAGGATCAAAGACAGACGAACAGGCAGGGTCCTCCTTGGACGTCGGCCATTGAAGAAAGAGGGTTGACCCTTTGATCCCTCAGCTTTTATATGAGGTATGATGCGGATGGGATGGAATACCCCTGTTGGTCAGTTTTGGGTCACCTGTCCTGTCCGTTCCTCCTTACAAGTGGGACCCCTTTATGCTTTTCCTCTTCTGATCCTCCAACGGGGCAAATAACAAAATTACCTGACCTTGGTTGTTCTAGCAATAAGTATGAGCAAGGGCCTCTCTGCATACCATCCCTTGGTATAATCAGGTCTTATCACTGCAAGAAGAAATTTCGAGTTCTAAGCAATGTGCTGTTAATTTCAGAATTTAGTTAGTTAGAAGAGGCCTAGCTAAGAAAGTAAAATTGTAAAACAGAAAATTGGTTCATTTTACCTCAGACCAGGACACTTGGGTATCTAGTACTTTGAGACCCACTAACCCTGTAGAATTATTTAGAGCAAAAAGTGGGTGGAAATTCTGTAGTATTTTCTTGGGTGAAGAGGTCAATGAAAAGTTTAAAATTTATATATGGTATAGTGATCCAGTAGTTGATATTCATGATCTCATTTTTCCTAATGTTAGGGACATGTAGGCTTGAGTTCATTGGGCTATGTCTGCTTTGCCATCTATGTGAAGCTTGCGTAGGTATGCTTCAACTACACAGCATGGTGCGTTAGGTGTTAGAACAACATATCCTTGACAGCCTGAACCTGTGAATATCAGCCCAGGTTTTTGGCTTAATGTGTGGCAAAGGTCTCAAGGCTGTCCTGTCTGGTGGTACATGCTGGTACATTTTTTGTTTTTGTTTGTTTTGTTTTGTTTTGTTTTTTATTTTAGTTTGGTTTGGGGGTTGCTGTTTTGTTGTTGTTTTGTGTTTGTTAAAATTACCTCTCATGTCCAGACAAACCATGACTACAGAGTAAGTATAGCCTTGGAAATTGAAGAGGTCAGAGTTCTTAACTTAATTGGTTATTGGACATCTTATAGCACTTTTTAATAACAGAAGGTTTGAACTGATAGCCTGATCAGAATGCAAGTTAAACAATTTGTTTGGTCTGCTTCCAGGTCCATAGACTGATGTTGTCTTTAGCCAGTGTTTTGAAAACCTCTTTATTGTCATTCAGAATCCTAGAAGCTGTATTTCTCAGGTGTATTCTACAGTTCACAAAGCTTTTGCAGAAAGGTTTTGGCAGACCGAAGAGTATAATCTAATGTTACTGTGTTTCAAAGCTGATGTTTTCTTCTGGAATAAAAAAAAAAAAAGTGAGCATTCTTTACATAGCCTGCGGCATGCAAAACTTAGCAGAATTTTATGACTTATGGACACAAACAAGTTATTTTTCTTTCTTGCAGGAAGTACGTGTCAGTACGAAGCATAATTCAATAAATTAATGCAAAGAGATAGTTATTAGATGGTAGTCATCTGGACTAGAAGCAATATTTCATGGAAAGTTTCTTAAGATTATTTTTTTATTTAATGTCTAGAGAGTTACTCTAAACTGTCTGGTTTGTACAAAACTACCTGTATTTTCTGAAATTATTTCACTTTTTAAAATCAATAATTATAAAACATTTCCTTGAAAATATTGTTTAACAGTTGCCAAATGTGTTTTCTTTCTAATTGTTTATTGTACACTCATTTCAAACTTCTCCAGTCCCGATAAAATATTTGGGGTATAAGCTGACTAGTAGAAAGAGCTACTAAAAATATTACTTGAGGAATAATGGTGCTGCTGGAAGTCAGTTTGACCAATGAGATGGGACAGATCCACGTTCCTTGATAAAGAAGAATCCTAAATAATCATCAAAGTTTAATTTGGGATTGTTCTTTTGGATTCTTCTGTGATTACAAAAGAAATCCATCAGTTCTTCTGATAAGTAGAATGCTTGGCTATTGACAACATGCAGGACTTTTTTTTTTTTTTTAAATAAGAAAAAAAAAATCACAGGATTTATATTAAAGAGCTTGTGCCATGGTTTTTCTGGTTTTTTTTGTTTGTTTGTTTTTTGTTTGTTTGTTTGGTTTTTTTTTGCTTTTTTTTTTGTTTGTTTGTTTGTTTTTGTTTTTTTTTGTTTGTTTGTTTGTTTCATTCCACACACTGCTTTGTACACTAGAACACTAGCGTCCAATTATGCAAGATATTCCCATAGGATTTTTCCAGTATACTCAGTGTTTAGTCTTTTATAAGACTCTTCCAGCAGATGGTTTCTGCAGTGTGCATATTCATTGTGATTTCTATGAATGCAAACATTTAATCACTTATCTCTGAAACAAAGCCAGAGCTCCACACCACTTTCTATTGAAGATTCTAATTTAAGGAGGTTTTTGATAACTTCTTTGTTTCCAAATTTTTTTTTGTCCATTGAAGTCCAGGAGCTGACCTTTTATTGAAATAAAATTCCATCTAGATGAAGCTCTGCTGAAAATTAGTTGTCAGAAGCAACTGAATAGAATCCAGCTCCCACTTGATTCACTGGCTGAGTAGGCTTACATCTAAGTAAACAAATTGACATTGGATAGGTGCAGGTTCACTAGGTCTAAAATAATAAAAAAATATGTAGCCAGACAGTTGTCATTCTCTATAGAATCTCCAAGTCCAAATCTGAGACTCATACTGCTAAAAATTATTCAATAGTTATTAACATTAATAGTAGGAAACCTTAGGAGAAATATGTGATATTTGCATAGATACAAAAAAATAAACTATTTCTTACATCCTCCTATTTTTTTTCCTTTTCTTGATTATGGCATATAATTTAGGGAAAAATTATTCTAAAAACAATTTCTTTTTGTTATAATGATGTCAATGATGTTCTAGAGAAAATTGTGTGTTAAGATACGGTGTCTAGCAAAAATGTCAAAACTGTCTGTGGAAAGTGCAAATAGTTGAAAAAAATATTCTATTTTTTTTGACAGGTGTATTCTGAAGAAGAGAAGAAATATGAAAGAGTTAAAAAAGGAGAATGAAATGTCTGACTTTATATAGCTCTGTGTTGTGGCTTAGGCGTTTTCTCAGAACTAAGATTATCTGGCTGATATTAAATATGGGTTAAAAAATAGGTTGCAATTCCAAATAAATGCCAGATTCAAACAACAACTGGAAATTAGTAATTCTCTCCATTCCTTAATTGAAAATATAAGGAGTGCTTTGCAAATTAAGATGACTCTAACTTCTGTTATGTGCCTAAGTGTTTGTAGCAAGCACCAAACCTTTGTTCTGGCTGTGAAACAAGATACAAAATAAATACAAAGCAAGCACTTTTCATTACATCATGCAGTGCAGATAGTGTATGTGGAAATGGAAACTTAGAGTCCAGCGCAGTGTAGCTGTGTTAGACTGGGCGTTTTGGCATGGATTAGTCTGTGGCTGGCAGCAGTTCGGATAATTGGTTGCTCCTCTTCATCATGTGATACAGACAGGCATCAGAATTAGGTTTTTTGTCATAGTACATTTGGCAATAATTTGGACTCAGCTCAACAACATTGAATCATAACAGCATTTCCATATCCACCCTAGACTATGAAGCATGAACCCTGTATTGACTGTGCTGATCTAGGATTTACATTTAGTTCATACAGAGGCTTGCTACTTGAGTTGTGTCTTTAGTAGTTCTGCACTATTTTAACATCTGCTGAGAATCTGTCTCACTTGAATAATTAAAATGGAGAATTCTAGCTTGGTAGGTTTTGAATTTGAGGAAAAATAAATTAGCCTGAGAGCTGTTCAGGGAGTATAGTTGAGCTCTAGTTAGTATTTATTGGCAACAGGGAAGTTCAGGGCTGAAAATATTCCAAACTCCAGATAGCCAGTCAATCACCTATGAGTTAAAGACAGATAATATTATCCCCCTCAGATAGCAGGGCTCAGAGGTACTTGTGATGTCCGGTGATCATATAGAAATAAGTAGAAGTTGTGAGACTTTTTTTTTCTCCCCTCCATGTTTCTGCAGAATTGTCCTTTTAGTATTGTACTGATGTTTGCAATATAGTACCATCTCAGGATGACTTTTGCATTATTTTGGGTGCAATTTAAGTTAGATAAGTAAAGCCGTATTTAGAAATACTTAAATATAGTATGTTTTAATATTAATATTCATATACTAATGATTAAACAGAAGCTATAGTTCTGGTTATTATAAGCATGTGCTTTACTGGCAATATTATTAGAGCCATTAAACTCTGTTGGTAAAACGGAATAAATTAAATGAAATTGTTTGCTCAGTTTTCCTTATGTGCTCAAACTCCAAATTTAGCATGTTTTAAAGCCTTTTAAAATTTCGTTGCTGTTAATATTACTGAAGTTGAAGAAGTATAAATGTCAAATTGCACCCATTTACCCTTGCTAATAAAACTTAAATGTAATCACGTTATGGTAGAGATGCAATAACTGTATATACCAGTAGCAGTTTTTCCCTACTTATTCACTTTTTTTTTTTTTTTTTCTTATAAAGATTCAAGAGGGTCATGCCCCAGATATCTTTGTTCAACATATTTTATTTATGATGGATCTTTTCCACATTTAAAACTAGATGCAGATTGCATTGTTATTTCATCTCTAGGAAATAGGGTAAGAAAAATTTGTGGAAGATTTTTATTTAAACTGTGTTTTTGCAAGCCAAAATTTTAGTACACTAGTAAACTTATGTTAGTTACAGAATCACATTTAATGTCAAGCTTTTAAAGTTTGTGCTTTTGAGCTACTTTTGCTTAATAATAGCTTGAATAGAGCTTGATATTTTGCTTATTTTGCAAGAGCCACATATACAATTTAAGTGTATCAAGCTTTTATTTTAGTGGATTAAGCATGAAGTAGAGAATAGGAAGGAATTTTGTAATCTTACCCAGAGCATCCTGGGTCACGTCCTTTGTTTTTACTACAGTAGTATCAGAGGAATTTTTAGAAAAACGTTGTAAAAGGGTGGGGCTGGCCATATATATAGCAGGAGAAAACAGCACAGAATGGCAAAAATATACTTGAATTAGACAAATATAATCTTTTTATAATTATTATTTATTCTGCTTATATTAAGTAAATGCATTGAACAGCAAACTTAACTTTTGTGTCACTTTTAGTCCCTTTTTAGTTTTTCTTATGGAAAAAAAAAACCTTCAAAATATTAGGAGACACCTGTAGCAAGTTAGTATGTGATTCTTTTACTGCTGTCCCCCCAACTTCTTCTAGATGTCCCTATCCCAATTAACAGAATGTATGGATAAACTGGGATGTCAGTATTAACTATGATGGTGTAACGTGAGATTTCTGTCTATTGCTAAACTTCACTGAATCTTGAAAGAAATGTTTTTCCAACTGAGTGTCACTTTCATGCAGCACTTCTACCATTCGGTAACTTTTATTGGTGCATGATCTGAATGTTGTTGCTCTGTAATGTCTGTCTCCTCTAACTCTTCAAAGTATAAATTTATAGAGAGACCAAGATGGCTTTTGAGCGTTTTAAACCCATTGCTGCTTTGTAGAGGACAGAAAATTTGGGGAAGCTGCTGGGAAAAAGCTGTCATCCCCAGGTACCTATTTTTTTTATTTTTAATTCTATGCAGTCTTTTATATAAAGGAAGAAGAAAATAAGTACTGATGCCTTGAAATAGAAGGATGCTGACAATTGAGTCTGTAAGGCTGAAACTGAAGGGTTTGAAGGAGCACCAGGAACAAAGCAAGGTGTGAACATAGCCCTTTATAAAGCACCCTCCTACCAGGGGAATGAGCAGAGCAGTGGGTGCTTTGACCCAAATGGCAACCCCTTCTCAGAGGAGTAAAAACTTACAAGACCTTATGATCCTGTTAATGAAACACTGGGTATTTTTAAAGCAAATCCTTTAATGCTCATTGCTACTTGGGTCACTGTAAAAATAAAAGGTGGAAGAATGGAAGGTAGGAAAAGATGGTGAAATGTGTAAGCAAAGGTGCTGTGGGAGCTATGACTGCTGATGTACAGTGTCCTGCTGCAGCATTTAAACTTACAGGAAGTGAGAAATACTGACATTAACTACTTGGTTAAACTAAAATAGATTGGGCAGTGATACCGATCAGTGGTATAACTGACAGAATAAACCTAATAAATAGGGGTAATTTGGGGGATAAGCTAACAGTTAAAAGGGATATCAAAAAGGAGAAGCAGAAAAAAAGTGCAGTGTTTTAAACTGAGCAATATGCAGTGCTCTCAAAATGCAAGTAATTCTAACTGGACAGGGTAGAGTTGACTTTGGAAGTCAGAAGGTAACCCTACAAATTCTAAATTACAAAATTATAATTTTAATTCATGTGTTAAAAACAATGTGTCTGAATTGTAAATAAGAAAAAAAAAAGAATGGTAACATCTATGTACAAGTAACACTGACTATTATCAGTATTAAAATTAAATTTGTTATGAAGGAGGAATGGAACCAGAGGTTAACAAACAAGAATAGAAGTTTTATAATAAACAGTTTTAAATAGCATTAAGTAAGAATAATGCCCTTATGA
Organism: Pedionomus torquatus; assembly: GCA_013398155.1. Taxonomy (NCBI): domain Eukaryota; kingdom Metazoa; phylum Chordata; class Aves; order Charadriiformes; family Pedionomidae; genus Pedionomus; species Pedionomus torquatus. The sequence continues at coordinate 144,474 of VZRU01014082.1, read as the reverse complement.
ATAGACATTTAAGAAAAAAATGTAATAAATCTCCTTAATATCACCAGAAAGCAGTGGGAGATACTTTAAGTTGGATAACTAAGGTAGGTGTTGATTAAAAGTCTTAACTATTTTTCTCTTCCTGTAGTATCACAGAAGAGTATTTGGCTACCATTAATTATATATTATTTAACTTTGTGTTAGCTCGTTTTCATTTTGTTTTGCTTTATTAACTAATATGCATATTTCAAAAAGAAAACCTATAAGGGCTTTTCCAGGTCAGTTGTCACAGCCGAAGTTAAAATCAGAGAAAAAAATATGCATAAGGAGTATGTTATAATGAAAAATAGATCCAGTTTCAGGTGTTTCTCTATCCAAACAAGGGCAATGTTGTTCCCTTGAGCGAATGTAGGTGTTCCTTCTATTATTAATAATTATTATAATTAGCTAACCAATACACAAAGATTTTATATAATATTTTATATAATTTATAAATGGGTCAAATTTATTGTGTTTAGAAAACATTTTCAGAGCTATAAGAAACGGAGGTGAATTGATCAAGTATTTTAAAAAAGTTCACTGCTTGAAAGTGTTTTGTTTTGGCTTGGGTTTTTTTAAGTCTTACTAGAAAGCGTAGTTCTATAACACTAACTTTATAAAGCCGTACCTTCATTTTGTGCTGTCCTGGAGATATTTTAAAACATAGTGATTAACAAATGGTGTAGAAATTCTCAGTTATGGAAATATCCAAATATTACATATATATATGTTGTCTAATCACTTTGGAACCTGATAGTAACAGTTCTTTTTATCAATAAGGGGCTGATTTGGTAATTTTGGAAATGCGTTACAATATTTCTGAGATATATATCTATGAGAATGAGCTACCCACCAAATGAAATGTTCCAAACTGTCTAGAGAAACTGCCAGCAAACGACAGCTTAATAATGTATGCTTGATATATATGAAGGCATTTGTTTCCAAACTTCAGGCAATTTCTTACATTGAAATTTGGCCAAGTGTGATTATGGAATTGTTATTTTCTAATCAACCTATCATTCTATATGTAGAAAATAGTTATGTTTGTATATTTACTCAGTGTTTTAGAAATTGTTATAAACTACCTTATTATGACCTTCATTGTAAAGGTTCTTATGTTAAAAGGTGTGATTTTAATTATACTGTATCCTTAAAACTAACATTGTTGTTTGCAACAACTGCAGGAATTTTGAACTTAACTTTACAACCTATAGTTGTAAGTTCTATGATCAGTGTGTTTTGCTGATTGTGAAAATTGTATTGCCTATGAAAAGCAATCACTTACCAGGTGAAGTAATGGCCATGCATGGCTGATAAGGAAGTGTGAGCCTCACTCAGACCTATGCAGATTGTCATGAGCCAAGATTAGACAGGAAAAAGCAATCACAGTGGTAAGATATGTTGCTCAGTTTTGATCTGGAATCCTTGAGAGGTTGTATTGTTAGCAATGTCTTTGCTGCACCCAGGACTGGTGGCCCATGGATCAGCAATTATGAAGAGGGCATTAGAGGCTTGGTATTTTTGCCATTGCCAGTAGAACACCATAGGCTTTCATTGTCCTGGAGAGAAGGGCCCCAACAGCTGTCTGGGCCTGGAGCTGGTTGGGACTTGGTTTCCTGTGTCCAGAAGCCTCATGCCTGTGGCCCACCTGGCTGTAGCTTCAGCTTTGAGAGTGCTAGAGCTGGGAAAGGACTGGCAGCTCTGGGATGTTGGTGCATCAGAATGCTGGGTGTCAGTGGATTACAACCCACATCCTGGTATGAGCTGAGGCTGGGGCAGGCACATTGGCACCTGATATGCAGGGGCTGGTATCCAGTGGGAGAGAAGCAGAAAGTGGTGAGAATGTGTAAAAACTAACATAAGCATAACCAAAATGTCCCTTCCCAGGGAAGAGACCTTTCTTCCTTCCCTGCTCTCTCCCTCATGCTGTAAATATATTCAACCTGGCAAAGACCTCAGCGTACTGGTGATTCACCTAGTTAAATGCTAGGGTGGTGAGCCTGTATGGCACACTGTTCTACTTCAAATTCTAGCAGAATTTGAAGCAGCTTGATTAACTGTGGTTTTAGGAAGGTCAGCAAAAGCTCTAGTTGTAACATTACAGACTTGTCTTGATGTAACTAGTTGGGGTTTTTTGTTGTTCTTAAAGTATTACTTTGAAATTATAGAAAATACATGCAGTGGACACTGGCAGAATGTACATACTGTCTTGGGTGCCTGGAAGGGGAAAAGATCTGTTAGGATGACAGATCATAGCCTATAGACAGATCATAAGTCATTCGTTAGCCTTTGTATAGATTGAAAACTTTCCTCAACTCTTGAAATTGAATTTTTTGCCATTCTGGTTTATGAGGGATTAACTTTAAGTAACTACTTGGATATAAAATTCCCCAATGAGTTAAATAGGAGTTCTTATGGCTTACTGAATGCTCTAAACAAGAGTGTCTGAGGCTCTAATGGCATGCAAGGTACACATTATACTCTTAATTGCTATTCTGTGCTGCTGCAGACAGATGCTTCTCTATAGTTTCAGACTGAGGAAAATGTATCTTGGTAGGAAATGACCAGGTTTATTACTTGGTGTCCTTCCTCAGGTAGCAGTTTTGTTTCTTCACTGAACATACATTCCTTTGAACAAGTATCATGTGTATACTACTACATTTTAACCATTTAAAGGATGATTGTGACAGCTGCCAGTGGAAACATATACTTTTGGTCTAGCATAAAAATTCAAAATCAAAGGAAACCTTAAAGTGGTCAGTGCAAGAATTGATTTACTGTTTGAAGATTCTTTGGAATCTTTGGAGGATCAGGTCTCATAACTACTGTTTTATTAGGTGGATTTGTGTTCAAATTAACAAGAGGTCTCAAGTGAAATTTCAGAATTCATTTTAAGCATGTGAAAATGAGTCTTTTCTCAAAACAACCTAGTTGCTTTTCTAAGCTACCTTGTATGGTGTTTATTGTAGAAAAAAAAAGGAAGAAATATTCTTTAATATCTTCATGCATATTTTCTTTTTAAGATAAGAATCAAATTTTTGGGAGGCTTCCTTACTGATTGCTCTGGTTTGCAAGAAAATAAAGGATGCCACCTTCCTTTGCACTGCTGTGATTCAGAGATAATCAGTCTGCATGTGGTTATGCGTTTCTTTTAGAAAAGAACATATTTTCTCATCTCCTGAACCATCATGCCACAGATACAGAATTACACAATGGTAGGGCTTGGAAGGCACCTCCAGAGATCACCTAGTCCAACCCCCCTGCTAAATCAGGTTCATCTAAAACAGGTTGTACAGGACAGCCTCAGGCAGGTTTTGAATATCTCTAGCGAAGGAGACTCCACAACCTCTCTGAACAGCCTGTTCTAGTCCTCTGCACACTCAGTAAAGTTTTTCCCCATAATGAGATGACATTTCCTGTGTTCCAGTTTGTGCCCATTGCCCCTTGTCCTGTCACTGGGCACCACTGAACAGAGTCTAGTCCCATTCTCTTGATACCCACCCTTTACCTATTTATAAGCACTGATAAGACATGTCCTGTCCTTTCCTTTCACCTGACTTTGTGACTGACAGCTGTTCTGGACAGCATGGTGTGCTCTGCTCTGCTCTGCTAGAGAACAGGGTTTGAATGAAGAGAGGAAATTGAGATTTAAATTTCCATCTTTCCTCCTTATTGGCATTGTTATGTGAGAGTTTTCTTCCAGTTCTCCCTTCTCCTCTTTACACTTTGCAAAAGGAAAGAAAACGGGTCATTAAGATGCATGTGTTGGAGCCCAGATGGTGCTGGTAGGCCTTAACAGTTGTGAGGAGCGTCACCTGGGACCTTCAGCCTTACCAGAGCCCCTCAACTGAGCCCTGGGCTTCCAGCGCCCACCTCAGCTGTGCCTGCAGTGCCAGTGTTTCTAGCGTGCCCAGGGTCTACACCTCAGCCTGGAGTTGCTTCCCAGCTTGACCTCATCTCCATGGACCTGCCCATTGCTCACCACACAGCAGCCCAGACCTGACCTGCAGAGCGACTTCTCAGTTTGGCCTCAGACCTTTCTCACTGCTTTCTTGTGACCTGGGCTGATGGCTGGAGGTCACCACCATCTCTGGGCCTCCTGCCCTGTGCACCATCCTCCCTGCCCCTGAGTGAGCCGGCAGGCCTTACCATGCCCTGGAAGTGTGGGTGTTTGCGACCTTGACCCGCTGTACCATCTGCTATTCTAAGCACAAAGATAAATTCTTAAATATTATTGTGTATTTAGTCAGAAAATGTGGTACAGGAAAGAGTTTGGTTTGTGAAGAGATTTGCTTAGTTGCCATTTGAATGTTGGTAGCTGTGTTAAGTCAAATATACTAACCAGCTAGCTATAAATTTAGTAAAACTTAAAAATAGTTTCACTCATAGGCTTGTGATTGTGTGATAAATATGCTAACTGGGGCCCTGGCATGGAGGGAGTGTTTTTAAAGAGATTAATTAATGTGAGGATAGTGTTCTTCACAGTGGCAGAGAAAGCCAATTATATTTCTTCAGGAATTGGTGTCAGCCAAGGAATACGTTATCTGCTTGCAGATCAGCAAAGCATGTTACGGCACTAGGTCAGGAGTGGCCAGCTTCATTCCCCCCCAGTACTGAACACCTTAATTAGAGGAACCTTCCTGAAGCTTTTGGCATCCTAAAGTTTGCTGTAGGGTAGTATGAATTTGCAGCATCCTAAATGAAATAAGTTCCAGTGTTCTGGTTTCCTAGATGAAAAATAAATTTTTCAAAGCAGTGAGTCACAACTAATGAACAACCGTGCGACAGTTATTGACAATCTCTTCAGAATATTCTACACAGCAGTAAGATCCTTTCTTCTTCTAATAAGGCCTAACATGACATAATGTTCTATCTGAAGGACCTTCTTGCTTTATTAATCTCATTATGACCACTTGAATGGCTACATCCTCTGTAATGATTAAAACATTTGACTTCCAAGTGTGATATTATAATGAGGATGGAGTTCATAGAATTAGGCTTGTATGATTCTGCAATGGCTGTCAACAAATGGAAACATAAATCAGACTCAGTGTAATTTCCCCACTGTTTTCATGGAAGAACAAACTAAAAAATTTTACATACATATCTATATATGCAGGTTTCCAAGTCCAACTAAGAATTGTCTCATGGAAGGTATATTTTTGCATTATTTAAATCTTAAAAAATAGAGATGTATTGAGCATCAATTTTAAAAGAAAGTATGGTTTACTTACTTAGACTTATGTGAATTGCCAAGCTAAAATTGGCCACTTGTAGTATGCACTCCTTTTCCCACCGTGTGGATATTTTTGAGGATTGGAGTTGAGTATTCTAGCCAGTTTGACAAGTTACGTATTTTCTCTTGTTTTCGGCGCTTCTCTTGTACTTGAATTTATAAACTGTTCTTTATTTTCTTGAATGTACCATTGCTCAGAGGGAGGATATAATTAAATGCATATTCAGAAACATGTTTTCATAAAAGAAATATTTAATTTTATTCAAATTACAAAATCCTGTATGAAATTTGGAATTAATCTTATTTGTAAGTAATAAATCCAAACAAACAAAAAAAAAGGATATAAAAACTAATTCTGCCACTTTTTTTCCTGCAGGAATCTTGAGGGAGAGAATCTTTGCTGCTCTTCAGCATGATGATCCAGAATAAAAATGCATAATGTGTGTTGGTCAAGCAGTCCTGAGGTATGAAATGAGTTACTAGCAAGAACTAGAATAATCATTTTACTTCAGATCTTCCTTGTCTATTTTTCAACTAGGTGGAATGACTTGAGTTATGTTCCATAAATTCCAGGATTTTCCTGGCTCAAGAGAAAATTCTATGTGTACAATTGCTGCCTTAAAAGCCTTCAGCCTTGCCTTCACTCAGCATGATTTTCTGCCAGCAGTTCATGTGTCCCCACAACCAAAATCCAGTGACTTCAATTAACTGTATATTCAATTTATTTTATATGCTTTTTTTTTTTTTTTTTTTGGCTAATTACCTGTCTAATGGATACATCCAGTTCCTGGAACATAGCAGAATACTATGTATAGTTAGGCGAAAAAGGTTGATATTTGAATGCAACTAGAAAAAATATGGAAAAACATCTGTTTTTGAAAGCTCCTGGGAAATATTCCCCAGTGAGTCACAGAAACTGTGGAATATTTGTTTTTGGGTAAGATTAATCTATGAGGAACTTTGTGTAGGGCTAGAAACCTGTTGTCCTTTCAGATAGACTTCTTTCCAAATTACTTTTTTACTGCTGTTTTAACTTTGAATGTCAGATCTTGCTCAGACTTGAGCAATGCTTGCCTTTGCCTTGCTATTTGTAATAATTCTGCTATTCAAAAATATTAAAGAGGGTGGCAAAGAAATAATTTCAAGCCCTGAACAGATAAATGGAATCTAATTATCAATGAGGTAGAGAAACCACCATCCATCATCTTGGGTTTAGTTTTGTGAGAGACAGTGTGTAAGAATGTTAGGAAAACCCATCAGGACATAATTCTCTGCATTCTCCTGAGCATTTCATATTGCAGGTATTAGAAAAGAATATAAAAGACATTCCCATCCGCCCATTATTACTAGGGTGAAAATACAGAGACAAAAGGATAGATTGTGATCAACTGTTACAAGAAAGCTGGAAAAAGTGCTGAGATACACTGAGATATTTTTTTCTGAGGGTCAGTTTTACTACTAATTATTTTTTTTTTATAAAATCACTTTTTTATGATGCTATTTGAGAGCATTTTATGCACTGGGCTAAAAATAATTTCCTTTATTTATTGCATGGAAAGGATTGTGAGATTTTGGAAGCTGTATAGTTTGGCAATTACATCATTATTGTCAAGGTAACTGGATTTTCCCACTTGGTTTACCATTGGGTAGAATTTTTTCTCACTAGTCTTAATAAAAGAGAGCCCAAGTTGTACCAGAAGGCATCATATTCTTAATGTTCTTTGGAAACATAACTGCTTCAGGTTATTACTGTACATGTGTGTGATACATAAATACTTTATCACTGTAAATTGGGCTAAGGCTAGTTGTTTTGGTTTGTGACTGACTCAAATGTTAACAGTGGGCCTGACTTCTATATATCTATGTAGTTTTCATGCTCTATTTTAACTTCATCCTTACTATTAAAGGAAGTCCTGATTTATCCTGTGGTACAGAAAGGCAATCATAGTCCTGTTAAGAAAATAAGAAAGCTGCTGTTCAGGTTTGAGGGGGAAGTTTTCAGAACAAAATCATGGATGGAATAAGGGAATCTAAACTTCATTTTTCTATTCTCACCTCTTAGTAGGCTGTTCATCCCAAAGTTCTAATTGCACTGATGCACAATGATATGATAAGTCCTCTTAGACCTTATGGAGTTTGAAAAATGGAGGAGCTCCAGGCTCAAAATTATTAGTTATTACAGTGAATTAATTTTTTTTCCTCGTATGTTCAAAAGATGAAAACGTTTGACATATGTCCTAGAAGTTGATGATACATTTAGTCATCAATGAAAATCTGATAAATCTGAGCAATCTAAAATGTGTTAATCTGGTTGTATAGACATAGCTGTATATTAAGATCCTGAGAACAATATTTGCTTACTGTATTGTGACTTGGTATCTTTTATTTGAAGTCAGACATGGTAGACAAAAGAGAATTGCAATTTATAATTTCAGGAAAGCAAATAGGCAAAATGGGGAAATGAAATGATTCCATGCGTTGGTTATGAAAGCTGAATGAGATCTTTCATAGCTCTATTTTTATTCTATCCATACATTAAGACCTCTCTTCAAAACGTTTTCAGGTGTTTCATTGCCAGTGGTTGGTTCTGATTTGTGGCAAAAGCTGCTATATGCTCTTTTCTATAAGATACTACTTCAATTAACTGTTTTTTTCAAACACTGTAGGCTGTTTCTATATTAACAGAGCTCTATTTTTAGTTTGTTACTGTTTGCTATTAATCATCACTTAGTCCTTACCAAAATACTGAATTTATTACAAGGATAAACATGCTTGTAAGTAGACAGTGTTCTTTGGAAATATTAAAAAAGTATAACATATATGTGGTGTAGTTTTTTGTGCCTGTAATGCAACGTAATAGAAGTGCCATGATAAGACAGTGCCAGATGATACCAGAGGCACACAGCATGATTTGCTATTTAGCTAATCCTACTAGATAGGTAATTGTGGGCTTGTGCAAAGTGTCCCATTGACAGTGTTATAACTTCTCGAAGGCAGAGAAAGTTTGGTTGGAAACCAGAACTTCAGCACCTTAATTTGTTTGAACTACAAAATACCCACTTAAAAGTATTCTCCAAAAGGCACTTGTTTTTTTCCTTGATGGTATAATTTATCTAGCTGATACTTGTCAATGTCACCACTCTAAAGACAATGTAGGAGTCTAAAAGGACAGACATAGTAAAGCTGAAGCTAACAAAGGGAGTGAAGTCCATATATTTCATTTGTACTGGTGTTCACATGGAGTATTTGCCAAACTGTAATCCATTATATGCCTTTAAAAATGAGCCTCAAAAGGCTTTTTCAAATAAAGAGAAAAAACCCCAAAAAACTAACCAAACCAAATAAACCTCACCAGATCCTGACTACACTGCAAACACCAATGCATAGAAAACACTTGCACTTTACTTGTGGGAAACTGTAGATTTTAAGACTTTCATTGTACCATGGAAAAACATATTCAAAGTTCTAGGTATGTTTCTGTTGGTTGAAGGCTGAGTTTCCTCAAGGGCTCTCTGCAGTGGGAGGAGCACATGAGCGGAATGGCTTGTTTTCTGTTATGTGTCTAAGGATTGAGTTTGCTGTAGTACTCTGCTACTTACAAGATCATGGAAATAAACATAATGTTAGCAGGAAAACAGAATATGATGGTTTAGCCTTTTGAATTGTTCATTTTTGGAAATGTGCTTTCTTTAGAAAGATAAGACTTAACACTGGTAATGTTCCAACAGCATGCTGTTTTTTTGTAAGGCAGGAATAAGGTAATGACCACCAAGAAAAAAATTAATGTATAGTCTGGGAGAACAAGAGAATGTTGTTGGTGTTTTTATAGTAATTTGAAAAGCCTTCTTAATAGAAAATTAATAGCATTAGTATTTTTATCTGACATACAATGTTTTACTAGAAGTTTAGTGTATTGAAATATATGGGTTCTCATTATTTGCAAAAGGTTTACTTACAGTTGGGAGGTTTTGCTTTGTGCATACTGACATAAAAAATATTTTGATATTGTTAAGACAGCAAATATTCTACCTAAATATGCAATTTGAGTTTTAAAATTGCTGGGAGGAAAATTGGGTTTTTAAATATCCATCTCTCTATATGTATCTTTCTATGTACATATAATGACTGTTAACACGCTAGTTTGTAACTGCCAAATAATGGGGATTTCCTATTAAAGAATAGACTTGGGTCCTAAATGTTTTAATGAAGTATATCAGCCAGAGATTAGCAAAAGGTTGCCCTTATATTTTTGTTTTTTCCTTCTTGTATGTAGGCATTAGAATGTAGTCTTGAGCCACAAAATTATCAAGATCTCCACTAATTTCTGCTGTGGGCCCAACATCAATTCAGCCGTACTGTGTATTCCTAAAAAAATATTTATCTATTCTTTCCACAAATGTTTGCAATTATGGAGAGTCAAAAATCTCACCTGTTCAGCTGTGATCTCATATTATTTTTTTTATTAGAATGGCTGTTTTACTTTGTCCAAAGGGTTGCCCACTTACAACACTGATTACCTTCCATTTTATTAATGTATATGTATATCTGAGTTTATTTACTGCATGCTATTTCAGACTTGCCTGTCAAGATAGAATTCTTAATTTCTGAGGTATTAATCAATAAAAATATTGGGTTTTGCTAATTTTGATGCATTTTTCCAGTCCCTCTCTAATTCAAGAAGCTGATATGCATATCTTATAAATTAAAGAGTAAGAAATATCCAATAATGCTGACTCTTACATTTAAGATATTTAGGATCTATTTAGAGTTTGTTCTCCACCCCCAAAGTGGTTCTTCCACTAACCTCACTGAAAGCTGTGAGTGCTCAGCTCTTCTGCAGATCATTCTGAGCTCCCAAGTGTACATTTTTAGAAAATGAATAGACAATTAATGCTTAACTTGGAAGAACTGATCCTTTCCTTGTGATTTGGCAGGTAGTATTGGTGCCAGAGCTACACATCTGACATGTATTCTGCTACCTAAATTGAAAGAGTACAACCAGGATGTAATTATGGTCTGCATGTATTGTCATGGAGGTGGGAGCCCATTCTGCCTTCCTCTCTGTTATGGTCCCTTTGGGTACGGGCAAGGTGGAGTAATTTTTTAAACTTGTGTAGTACAATGTCAGCCTACTCCAGTTCAGGGCACGGCAGTTTTCTGAGACTGCACATGTTGATTTTGCAGTATGATCTGAAACTGTTTGCCACAGTAGAAAAGTACATTGTGCTGTGTCCCTCAGATTAAACTTCTGGGTAAACAGGGTGGAATATCGAACTCTTTACCCAGTTTTCTATGGATCTTTTCTGACAGAAGAAAGCTTAAATGATAAGCTTTGTTCATGCTCTGGGAAGGACTACACTTGATGTAAGCACAGGTACTCTGGCTTCTCTCCTTAGCCTGTGTCCCCCAACATAGTAAGTCTGCATCTTCTGTGAATTCATTTCTTATGTTATAACCTCCTTCCCTGAAGCTCTTTTCTTCATTCATTTATCTCAAAATCCTCTAGGTATGTTCTCTATTTACTGTAAATCAGTGGTTCTCCCTGCCAGCTCCAACAGAGCTCTTCCAGGCCTGTTTCTCTGTCTCTGAGGTTGATTGGAGATCACTTTTTTCCCCTATTGTAGCTCTTCCCAGACCTCTCCTTACATCCCACATGTTATGGAACAATCTGTGTCCCTTCTAGTTCCTTCTGCTATTGTCCTGATGTTGTTATGTCCAAGATGTAATGTGAATTAGATTGCGTGGCACCTGAAATAGTTACAGCATGACATAAATTCAGCTCTCATGTGGTAATTGTTTCTTGACATCTGCATAATTAGCTCTCACTAAATTTAGGTAGTCACAGTCTAATTTCATGAAAATATATGCCAGATAGGTCTGACTTCTGCTTTACTTGAAACTACCACTCAGTTTCATGGGATTAAGGAAGAGATAATCTAACTGTTAATGTAATTTGTAGTCCCTTTGGGGCAATGAACAGACATTTTTAGTTAACTGCATCTGTTTTCACTTCTGTATCCTTGTGATTATTCTGAAGGACAGGAGATTAAGATGTGGTAAAAACCCATCAGAATTCTAGTGCCTGATTGGCTCTTTCTGTACTTTTCATTCTCTACTTCTTATCTTCTCATGTAAATAGCCACTAAGAGCTCTATTAAAAAGTTCTCTGATCAGGGTCAAAGAATTATCACAGCCAGCAAACTAGAAGTTGAATTGGCAGCCAGATGCTTGGAAGAAATAGGCACCATTTGGCTGTGAACTACCTTTAACCAAGATTTAATTACAATATTCATTACTTCAGAGATTAGGAAAATTCAATATGACAGACTTAAGGGACCAATAGTAGTAAAATAATGAATAATTTTTTTAAAAAAATCAGCCAACTGAGACAGTATATCTATATAAGTAAAATAAACTATCATAATTAAAGCAGTAGTTTAATTTCAATGTGGGACTGTTTTGTGTAGCCTTTAGAGAAGTATGATAAAAAGAGAAACCACTGAAACAATACTGAAATATGTCTGTTTGTGCTCCTGCTGGATACTGAAGATGGTTGTTCTGTTAGTCATGAGTGTTTTCTGCTAACGTGGGGCAATCGTACATATCTCTCGCTGTAATAACTATAACTTTTTATTCCTTATTGGCACTGTTCCATTGCTGTCACACCAATGTTAAATCCCAACCTATCTGCTAAGTGACGGAAGAGCCCAAAGGTCAAGGGGATGCTTTTGCAAAACATATCTGATGTCTGGTCATAACATCCTTCCTTGCAAATTGTACATAGTTATTATTTGATTTTGGTTTAAAGCATGTAATTTATATGTTAGCTACTTAGATTCCACAGCAGAAGAATATTTTAATTTTAATTAATTATAATTTCTGCAAATTAAAAAAAAATCTTTGTTTCACGATAGGAAATACATTTTAATAAACTGTGTATCAGCTCCGGGCACCTCATATAAATTGTAAAACTGACCCAGGGGTTCACCTGTCAAATAGTTGTTTTTCAAATGTCAGCAATTTCTGAAACTGCATTTATTCTGAAATTAATATTCCTTTTTGCACTATGCTGTAAGATACTGACATTAATACATTACTCTGTATTAAAGCTATATTGCTTTCTCAGTCAGTTTAGCTATCTATTGAACGTGTAATTTACTATTCATGCTACACAAGGCATTTGCTTTTCTCTACGTCATATACATATGCGTATGAGAATAATGTAGTCCTATCACTGCTATTATATCTTTCTTTCATTGTTACGTGTTTCATTTACCACCATATATCCCCTAAGGAGCAAGACTACTTAGTTTCATTTGATTGGATTTTAAAATCTATTTGATGAATTAGGTCCACTGAGGTGCACCTTTGCTGTGTCATGGATTGTACAGAAAGTATTGGGTATGCAAAGAAATATGCTCAGATAATCCTGTTTTAAAGTCTTCTTCTACAAATGCACTAGATTTAGCCTAAACAAGTGAAGAAGCAGAGAAACCAAATATTATTCCCAGTATGCTTTCCTGCAACAATGGCATATATCTTCTTTAAAGCCCATACTTTTATTCTCCTCTATAAATCTGCTTTGGTCAAAGAATGAAGGGATGTGGGCAGAATATGAAGAGGTAGTAAACTCTTTAATGAGCTCTTTAATGGTGGTAAGTTTTAATGAACAGTCAGTCATTATATTTTTGTACTTTGAAGAAAATATCTGCAATCAAAATTCCTGAAGTCATCTGCTCTGCAGTCTATAACAGTCAGTAGCATTTCACCTATGAAAAACTATTCTTTTTTTTTCCCCTCACAGCCACATATCAATCTAGATTATAAATAACACAGAAACAAAACTTGGACCCAAATATGGATTCAGCAATCTCTCTGAACAGGACTTTTCCGTAAAAGGTAGATCTTTGATTAGACTTGGAAAATCAACTAAAGGTTTTCTGGGGCTCACTGTATAGAACATAAATTATATCAACATCTTTCCAAATATGTTGCATTAAACTCTTACATTAGCCTGTAAACATGCATTAAAAAGTAGTAGTTTATTTGCTTTCATTCACATTATTTTTCTTCAACAATTTAATCTATTAAAAAAAAAAAACCACTTCACTCATTCTGAGGAAAGTAACATTTTTGTGAATAAATTCCATCAAGATGATTAATAGAAGAAATCAGGTTGTATATTACTCAGAAATTAGACAAATATATTTTTATATATCATGTATATGAGACAGGAAGAAGGTGGAATACAGGATGACTACTTAAGACTGACTTACCATTAGCAATATGATTCCAATGTAACATGTCTTTCCTTCCATGTAATCATATGCAAAAAATTAGAACCTCTCAAGGATTAATACAGCATTACTTATTGTAAGCGATGTCAGCAATTCCAGGAGAAAGCAGAAAATGAATTTATTTCTAAAAGCAAAAAATTGCTCTGGCATGTTCGAAGAAGGACAGGTATCTAGTCAAGAGAACAGGCAACTGAAACGTAACTGACTTGAGGGTGTTCATTACATTCATGAAACAGAGATGACAAGGCTTATTTACAAGTTCACTATCTTGATATTTAAAAAGAAAATCCACTGTAAGGAAAAGAAATAGGAAACCAGTTAAATTAGGAATTTAAGTTTCTTCTTCTTCAGTGGGATATTGAAGGCAATCTTGGGAGAATATTGAAACAGATTTTCAGAAATGGAGATACGTATCTCATTCTGGAGAAAGGAAATGCTTTTTTTGCATAAGATAAAAACAAAAACCAAAACCAAACAATAACCAAACAACTCTTTTTTTTTTTTTTTTTTTCCTGATTGGATCTTTTAAGCAAGGTGGAAGAACATTAAATAGGACAAAAATACGCCAGGAGAGTATTTTTGCCCAGTCACTTGACCTTCAAAGTTTAGAGAACTCTGGATCATGTTATGTCAATTTGTATACAAGGGCACAGAGTCAGTCTTTATTTGTGCTTGGTCTTGCCTTTGTATGCAAACACAGATCTGTCAGTGTTGACATCCACAAATACATTATCCAACCATGCCAATGGTGTCTCTGTAACAACGAAAGACATGAAAAGTCCGTGTATTGCAATTTCTGTCGGGTAGTGCCCTACAGTGATATTCTCCTAGGCCCCAGCTGTAGACCTCATGTCCTTCCATTACACTTTATCTGACTATTGCTGTGCCTGTTTAAATTCTGAAGTCCAGGACAAAGAAATTACCTCACTGAAAATACAGCTTTAAGATATAGATATCATAAAAGTCTCATCCAAGTTTAAAAAGTTGAACTGAAACCTTACAGTGACAAAGACTGCCTTACAATTCGTACTTATTCACACAGGGCTTTCTTTTCCAACCTACTGAGCAGAATTTCTTTGGACAGTACAGGTGAATCTTCTTACTCCTTTGGTACAAAGAAAGAGTTCAATCATCCTTTAAGCCAGAATATAGAGTAGCAGTAATATAGCCTTTGCTCTGTCTAAAAAGCAAAGTATTCTATAAACTATCAACTGTAACACAATCAAATTATAAATGATAAATTAGTAGGAAAACAAAACATAATCGGTAAACTAGAATAAATCTCAGCATTGATATGATAAAATGATCATGAGAACAACTGGTACATAGGCCAAACTTAGTTAAAGTAGAAATATTTTCAGTATATGTCAGTGGAACTCCTTGTACATTATGATTTCCTGTACAGACGAGAATGAATTCTCTTTCCTGTCACCAAGAGTATAAATTTTGTGTAGTACGGTTAAGTTTCTTTTAACAGTAGGAGATACATGTGCCAGAGATTATTATCAGGCCAGCTTGGTTGTAAATGATTTTCAAAATGTGATAGTATTTTCATGCCTTAGTGGAGTAACTTCTGTTGAGTGTCCTCAGTTGCATGGTTTTGAAAATTTCATAAAGTAACCAACTGGAATTACTTTAGTTTGAGATGGAACTGTGGTCTATCATTAGTTTAGATATGTAATCATTTTCAACATTGTTGTATACTGTTTTAGTAGGGAATTGCATGGGTTTTTTTGTTTTTTTTTTTTAAATTCAAATATGTGGTCATAAGTTTAAATTAATAGTATCTCCTAGAACTCTGAAAAATTTGACCTGTTATCAGGTAAGACATTCTATGTTGAAGAAACGTAGGACTTTATCTTAAAGTATTTTAGTGATTCCCACAGACTACATAACATTTAGATGTTGCTAATTTCAGTTATGTGTGCAGATAGATATCACTATTATGCTTTTCAGTTATAGCTTGTAGTTGACAATGCTAGTGATAGACTTTTCATTCCATCTGGAAGTCCGGGTGTGAGATATAGCCTGTGTATTCCGTGACTGCAGTGCCTTCCATATCAGAGTAGTACTGCAAAACCACATCCATTGGAAAGGGAGGATGACTGTGATGATTGACTCAGGAAAAAAAAAGTGATACACATCACGTGAGGTATTTTCTGTAAAGTGCAAGAAGTATATATTTCATTGTGCAAGATCTTTACTGAGATACTTTGTACAGTCTAAATATCTGCATACATGAAGACTCATTCCAGCTGGATTAACTTTGTGTGGAAGAGGGGGTTGTGCTTCAAGTGCTTTCAAGGAAAGAGAAAGATATTTCTATGGGGAAAGATGAAAGCCTGTCTTATTTGGCTGGAATAAATGTATGCTAATATGATTGCATTCTATAAATAGATTGGTAGTAAGGGGCAGGTAGGTGGGAAGAGAGATTTGTGTGTGTGTGTGCATCTTCAGGCAAAAGTCTAGTTTGCAGTATAAGGATGAAGTAATTTGCTTTCAAATGTTCATACCTAGGTTAGAAATTGTTAGTAGATGTATACTTTTTACATAGTAATATAGTCCTCTGAGAGGTGGAGGGGGGATTATTTTATACGACTGTTAGTGGTAATAAGTGCTCATGGTCTCTGATATGGATTTATTAAGTATGAACTGTTCTTGGAGGGCTGGAATTTTTTTTATTTATTTTTTTTTCTACCACTGTTGTCTGCAAGACAAGGTTTGTTCCTTCCATTTGTGTATAAAGGGTTTCTGGTTCTGCTGATCAGTGCTAAGGGAGAGTGCTTTTTAGTTTGCTTGCTTTGACCCATTAGATTTTTTTTTATTGTGTTTTGGTAATATAAAATATAAACTATTGACCAGCTGTTGATTTTCTGTCCTACCTAAGTCTTTTGAGTAATCCCTTATATTAAGGAATTCTAAAGTGTTGTTTGCTTCTTTTTTTTTTTTTTTTAATCTATAGTTCTTAAATTGTTGTCATTCACTTTCTGAAAGTGTTTTCGCACTTGTTGTGAACTGTGCAAATAATAAAAGTCTTTACCTTGAGAATTTTTGTGGAGGTTACGTTCCTGAGAGCATTTCAGAAATCTCTTGACTGTTGTATAAAAGCACTCCAATATCGCAGGTTCTTCATCTGACAATGAAGCTGTTTCATAGGGTAAATTATAATGGTTTGAGAGTCTCACAGATTAGCTGAAATCTATTCATTCTAGCACTATTGGAGAATATAAATTACATCATTTGAAGTGACTGTTTCCATTTTCTTGCTTTCAGGGTCAATGGGTATTTTGGGCCCACTTGATACCACTTACTGAAATTTTTTTCTGAGTGGTTCACTTGCCATTGAGATAGAAGGTTTGAAAAGCTGCACAAAAATAAGCACTATTCAAAGATTCTGTGATACATTTGGAAGGGTCTTTCCCATTAAATGAAATGATACATTTAAGTACAAGATTGGAAACTGGGAATTTATGGCTCTTAATTTACTACATGTCATACTTGAAATCACCATTTTACATTGAATTCTTTACGAGTGGACATATGCCTTCATAAATCCCTGGAGAAAGCCATGTGAATGTCAATTATCTTTTCTGAATATGTAGAGTTTAGTTTTAGCATTCAGTGATGGGCTGAATAAGCTTTATAATAAATAGAGACCAAAGCATTAATTATGACATTGTTTTCCTTCCAATATACCATTGAATAAATTGTAATTACAGGTAGAGTATGATTATATGATATGCCTTTTATAAGTATATATGTGATTATATGTGTACTGCCATTGGTCATATTTCTGTGTTTTTCTGACATTGTACATCACTTTGTTCTCTTGTGGGATCATATAGATGACAGCACTCCAGTAAAATAAGATTAAAACATGAGGGATATTTTTTTGATGTTCTTGGTTTTTATAAATCTCTGAATGAATCTTCATTCAGCAAGTTTTAAGTTCATTCCTGCAAGTTTCCAAACAAGACACATCACTCATCTTTATAACAAAGGCTGAAGAGATGTAACTTAGTAATGATAGCTACTGGGGTCTTTATAGGATGGCTCGCCAAATAATAGTGCAATTTTCAGGTAGTAGGAACTGCTTTTGCTTGATGCCTCTGTAAGCAGAATAAGTTTACTACTACACAGGTCATAGTACATATCAATGTGTGTCAGTTAGATAAAATGCATGTATTAAAATCTGACTTGAATTCTAAAAGTGAACTAAAATCTAGTTCAGTCCCTGGACTGGACTAGATACAACCAGAAGCATAGCCACTCAAAAAAGGGGTTAAAAGAGAAGGTCTCACTGAGAGATTATATGAGTTTTCATCAAGGCATTCTGAGATAGCTCTACTGAGAACAATTTTGCATTTCTGTAGATGCATGAGCTTTAGATACTACAGTTCTACAAGGACACTCATACGCAATATATGGAGATAGGCATCCAACTGTGGCCTCATTGTAGAGCACTAATGACTAATGTAAATTCATCCTTCAGTTACTGTAATTTCCTTCTTGGAGAGGAAGTAAGTTGCAACTTTACAGGAACTTTTTTAAACATACAAATTAACATGAACTTTCATAGGATGCACATATAAAATAAACTAGTTCTTTATCAGTATTCATGTTCACTATGCGATGTTAAATTTAAGCTACTTTGAAAGTTCAGTTTATTAACCAGTAAAAAAGCGCTCATGTCTGGAATAGTTTCATATCTGAATGATTTGTAACAGCATTGCATAAGCAAGTATGTACACAAGAACACTTCTGGGATTGGAGGCATTTTATCTGGTTTTGCTCTGCAGATTATCTTTGAAAGTGTTTTTGGATTTACCAGAAGTCTACCACCAAGTTTTTTTCTTTATTTTTTATTATTTATTATATCTTATTATGTTCTCTGAACTAGTTACACCAAAAATTGCCTTTGTTGTTGGGTTTTTTTAACGCTAAACAATGAATAACTTCACTCATACAGAAAAAATGCCCCATTGAGCTACAAGGTGGGGATTTCACTGGTCCTGATGAAATATAGGTCCAGTGTTGTACTAAGCTGATATATTGCAAATGTCCCCTCTTCCTACTTAAGACCAAAAGCAAAACTGAAAAGTGGGGCAAGCAGAAGAGCATAGAAATCAGGACAAGCAATGGTTTAGCAAATTTTTAATCTGAAACTCATCAAGAATATGAATGGTCCTATGGCCACTCCTTTGCTTTGAGTTGTTTGTGTCAGAATAGTTCACAGACTTCTCTGCAAAAAGACACATGTGGACTAGGAAACATAAGTTGGTTTTGGTAGCCCAAAGATGACTATAGTGGAGTGAGAGAAAGGAAAGGAGATGATCAGATTCTTAAGTATGTTTTTAATGACTTCATGGGCTCCTAAAATATAAACAGATATTTATTTGGAGAATAACCAAAATAGAATTTTCAGTAAAAAAGACAAAAAAATTTAAAAAGTGGGAAGTATTGTGTGAAGAATAATTTCCATCATGATCCTAAACCTTAAAATATGTAGTATATGCTTATTACAGATCAAAAGAAATTCCTTGCAGATACTTTCTGCTTTAATATGCAGGATTAATTCCAGGTGACTGTAAATAAAGATATGAGTATTAAGATGTCATGCGACTAAATGTTAAGATAAGGATACCTGAACTTTAAGAATATTTAGTGTTTTACTTTGCTTATATCTGTAGCTTTTTCAGGAAGGAATTCTAATAATTGACTGAAGTCTCATTTCATATTCCTAGATCAGCAGAGTAACTGATTTTCAGCCATCTCCAAGGTGAATTTTGTGCAAGTTTTAACCTGCATGCATTTTTGATACATTTTGAAATTTCCTTCATTTCCTTATTTCCTGCATGCCTAAAATAATTTCATGTCTTGTTAGATTAATGCCATACATCATATTTACCTTAATAAGTTAAGAAAATGTCTTCAGAAATGTCTTCCTTAGAGCTAGAACTGGAATTAGGTCTTAAAGATTAATTTAATTTTAGATTAGTGGGTAACTTGCATTACATAAGGTGGAAAAACAGGCTGGAAGTAAAGATGTTTAAAAAAGCATCGTTATCCCTTCATATGATGTATTTTCATATGTTAATAATCTTTGGTTTTAAACCTGGATAATTGCCACTGGGGCTATTATATGAAGTCTATTTCTTTGTTTCCTTGGAAAATATTATTGAATTTAAGTCCAATTAAAGACTCTCAGTCTGTCACCTTCTATTATTTCCTGCTCTGCCTTGCAATTGTGTTAAATACCACGCATGCCTGTAATGGATAGCAAAGGTTAAGAACCATAATCCTCTCCCTGTAAACCAGAATTTAAGCACAGCTTAACTCCCAGTTAAAAAAAAAAACACAACCAACCAAACAAACAAAACCAAAAAACACCAACTAGTAAAAGCAGCAGAAATTTGCTGTTTAAACTTACACCAACATAAGGCTCATAGATTTGGAACGTTTTGTTGAATCCTTGCCTTAGTACCAGTTCAGATAGTAGCAAACTACAGAAAGGAGTTCCACGTGATTATTAAGTACAGGATCTGATAGCCCCCGCCACCACTTTTCTTAATGGTTAGGTGTTCACTTGAATTTAGCCTGTGGGACCCGTATTGTCTGGCCAGAAGGAATTAAAATAAGTAAACATTTTCAGTACCTCTTGTCATGTTGTTCTATCATCATAATCAGAATTTTGCAAGTGTAATCTGGCACATAGAATGCAGTGTCCAACATGTTTAGATGCAAGTACTTACATGTAAATACATGCTTACATGTATTTAGATGTGAGATGTCTGTTACTATATCTTCACATCCAAGGAGAAATTTCCACTGACACACATGTGAATATTTAGAGAAATAAATTCACGATGAAACTTTGAGTCCTTGCAAGTCCTTGATTTTGTTGAGAATGGAGATTAAATTCTGGTACCTTAGATACTTACTGGAAAAAATATCCTGATCTGGGACATTAATGAGGTGTTTAATTCCACCCTTATGAGAATCTGCATACATAGGTAGCTTGCATGATTGAACTGCTGAACTAGTTTGTGCTAATAATCTTGCCTAAAGTGGTTTTGACTGATGCTGTATTGCATATGGAGACTTGATGGGTTTGGTTTTATTGTGTTCGTATTACTGCGGTGAGATTGTGACATATGTTTTCCTGTCCGCTGCACGCTTATGATGCTATCAGTGAGATAAATGTATCTTAACTTCCCTTGCAAAAGTAGTGCATGTGGTGGATGTTCTCCATCAGACCTGGATTTTATCTACAAGTTGAAAAGAATAAAAATATAGCACTTAAAAGCACTGTTTGCCTTCTCAAAGGGCTGCAGGAAGCCTCTTTGTAGAAATTGTAAAGCTTTTCAAACAGCTGCTTAAAGGTTTTGTGTATGTGTGTGAGGACTTTGTCCTGCTTGTTCCTTTATGTAAAAAGCAGGCTGTGTAAAACAGAAAAAAATGCTTTAAAAGTTTTATTGCAATATATTTCTTTGCCTAGGAGCATGGAGGATTTTATTATATACTTTTTGCTTTGCTCCTTTATCTTTCACTATACATTCCCTGGTCCTTGGGCACTGTCAGAGGGAGTGGTGACATTCCTGAGATGCATCCTGCCAATACTGGGTCGAATGGTTAATAGCGTTAGATCAGGGAAACGATGCTGCCTGTTTCTCATACCTGTTTTGCATTTATATGAGCCATTGTTCTGTGTTGTTGAAAGAAGAGCCCCAGCTGAAAAAATACCTCATTTACAAAGCATTCAGATAGTTTTAAACAAGCATTTGGCTGGTTTTCAGGCTGTATCCTGCTATAATTTCTGTGCTTCAGAGAGGGCGGAGGGTTCTCCTGTATAATTATAGCTGCCATTTTGCAGCAATACAGAGATAACTAGGGGAGGGGAGAAATAGTTTTTACATAATATATATAAAAGCAAAATGTATTTTGAAGCAGGTATGTGTAGATGGTTTTATTTTCTGAATTCTCTATAGAAATACCAACATAATTTGGAAAACATATGAAATGACAACAGTGTAATATATGTTCATACAGTGTTTCCTAATTGATCCCTGCCTACTTATACTGTGCAATTAGAGGTTTATCCATTCTAGAATAAAACTTAAATGCTAATTCACCAATTTCACATTAGAAAGTGGTATAATATTTTCTTTATCTTTTTATTACATATTTAAAATTACACATGACAAATATTTTGCCAGACTGCATGACTTCCAATTGTCTGCAACCCTGAACAGATGAAGGAGTTGTAGACTGTGAAAAGCCATGGAATGAAAAGCTTTTGGCAGGTAAAGAGAAGTATTTCAGAGTATAAAGCTTATTGCTGATGAAAAGATTGTATGCACTATATCTAAAACCTGAGAATGATTTTTATTGGTAAATACTTTTACTGTTGAAGGATGGACCTAGCTCTCAAGCTGGGAGCTTTCTAAATCTGTCTTGGACCACCTTGTTTGTTAACTAGCAATAATGATATTAAAAAGGAAATTTTAATTTTCATTTTTTCCCAGGATATAAGAAAGCTTTGACTTAGCTTCTATTGCTTTTCAGTGATCATCAGTTCAAAGGATTTTTTCTGATCCATTTGTGCAGTTACTTATCCATCATGAGGACTTACTCCACTTGTAGTTGTAAAAAAAATTTTGGAGGAAAAGTCTTTTAGTAGTCACAATGAATGGCATTTAAATTTTCTCTTTTGAAAAAGAGAAAATTCTTTCTTTCTTTCACATATGTATCCACTGGCTTACAAACCAACTGAAACTTGCAAAAATGAGTTTCCTGCCTGTATGTTTCCTGCCTTTAATCCAAAATGCCTGGCATCAAGATACAGCTTTATATTCAGTTTGTACATGCATTCGTTTGGTCCATAGAGTTTAAAATCAGTATCATGCTGGCTACTGTCTGGTCCTAAGGGTACAGTGAAAGAACAGATAGTTGCTTTTCATGCAATTTACTATAACACTGTAGTCTAAAACTAAAATATTCACTGAAAAGCTGTTTTGCATTATATAAGAATATCAATATGCTTACATAATGCAAATCAAAAATATAAATTTTAAGGAAATTATTTCTCTTCTATCAGAGCTTTGACCAGTACCACTGAAGATGATGGAGATATTTTCATTGAATTCAGAGAGCACAATTCAAAATTGAAGCCATGACAGTACAAAGGAACAAAACCTTTGGGTCTTACCAATACTTAGTTCCTGATACTGCATGAAATTTCAGTCTCTTGAGGTTCTGTTTTGTAGGTATTTATAAATAGTGTCATTACTGGGAGGCTAGCTGGTATGGCCAAATGTGAGCAACTATATGAAGGAGAGAAATCAGGGTATCTGACAGATTATATGCACCTTTTAAGTGTCCTCAGATTGATAGTACTTAACTGATTTTCTTAATCACTGTTGCACCTGTACAAAGATAGGTAGTTGACAGAGAAGAATCCCTTATTTATAAAAAACTTTCAAACAAAATACTGAAGTTTATGCCAAAAAGTTATTTTCCTTACAATTTTTTCATGTGGTAAGAGATTAAGTTATGCTGAAAAATGTTGCAAATTTTTGACTCCAATGATATTGGATTGTCAACTAGTGAAAATCAATGAAGTTTCCCTAATTTCAAAAGGGCTAGGAATAGTTACACCATTTGAAATTCTGTAGTAAGATCAATGTTTATTTAACAGCTTCTGAATGTTTAATTTACACTAAAAAACCCCAGTCACCTTCATCCTGTGTTTGTAAAGAGTTTCTGTACTACAAATCATCAACTGGTCTGAAAAGCCAGTGATTTTATAGAAAATGCCTATTTTTCTGCAGTAATTTAAAGTTTTAAATTAGCAAATCAGTAAATAAACGTAGCTCTTGAGATGTCCTGGGAGAAATGCCCTTTTTAAAAACAAAGAAAGAAACATAAATGCCATAAATGTAGGTTTATGGTTGTTATAATCATGTCATTCCTCAAATTGGTTGATTATCAAATATTTCTGTGTTCCTTAAGGAATTTCTGTTATCACTTGCCTTTTTTTTCCTCTCTTTTCCTCCTCCTTCTGTGTGGAAGGAAAGTAAAAGAACCATAATGTTTGAGGCAATGAACTAAACCACCTACAGTTCCATGTTCAGAAGTTAATCACAAAATGAGAGGGAACTTGCTCATAAAATGGAGGCTAAATCTCTCTCTGTATCAGAGAAGAGCTGGATGAAGTCACAAATCAGAGATATATAGGGCAAAATAGTGTGTTCGATTAAAAAAAAAAAAGGAAAGGTTAGTTGAAAGAAATCTATTTGAGTCCAAATCTGGAAAACTATTTTTGCCATTTATCTTTCAGAGTATTTCTCCTCTGTGCCCTTCCTCTTGTACCATACTAGTCTAGCAGCCCAGAATGTACTTGAAATGCCTTCCCTCACTGCCTAAAATGATAGCTTTTATTTCAGGACTTGGCTTATTATTATTTGATACTATAACCCCTTAAGGCCAGCATTAGCAGTTGGTGTCAGGAAATCCCAATTCCCAGTGCCAAGGGGTTAATTGCTTTTTACCGTTTGATCTTTTTTATACCCATTTTATATGCTACCTGACCCTTTAACCATCTATAGGAGGTACACATACTTTGCTTTGCTGCCCTATTTCCTGCATCTCCCCATAGCTTTCCCCACTGCTGCCTTGCCAATTTTACATTATGTATTTTTCAACCAAAAAATTGCTATTGACCTGATTTTTTCCTTTTTATGCTTTCCAATTTTCCTGGCAGAAAAGATACAGTGTACTGTCATTGTATCTCTAGGAACTGAAATAGACAGATAGGATGGACACATGACATATTAAAAAAAAAAAGAAAAAAGTTGAATGTGTATAGAATTATGAAATTGGGCTGCTGATGTGTTAAATTTTAATAGCTTTGTTGCATAACAATTTTGATGTCCTTTTAAACAATAGAGCTAAAGTATGTGGGGCGGGGTGGGGAGTATGGGAGGGAGGAAACCCTCAAAGCTAAATCAGGATATCTCAGGATTTATTGCTGAGCTATGTCATTGTATCTCCATGCAAAAGAGATGATCAGATTTGTCAGAAATATTTGCTTTGTCAAGGACTTTAGGCTTACCCCACAATCACTGAAAATCTTGTGTGGCCACCAGGTTATAAGCATAACAGGTCAATTTCTTTAGGTCTACATGGTTGAAAATAGTAATTTTTAAAATACCTTCTTCATGTTCTGCCAAGCTAGCAATCAAGCTCATATTCTGCCGTGGTGTGCATTTGGAAATCTTTGCAATTATTTGTGAGAAATTACATTTTTTATGACATAAATCAGTTTCTTTAAGAAAGTGGCAAAATATTCAAAATAACTGAGAAAATAAAAACCCAAAGCTATAGATTTTAACAGTTACAATTCGGAGAAATACTTATGTCCTGGATCTTTAATGTTTTTGAAACTTTAATGTGCCACTCTAACTTTCAGATTTTTTTTTAAATAACTGTATCAGTTAGTAATAAAACGACATAAACAGGGAGGAAAACTGAATATTGTATCTGTAGGGAAGTGGTGAATATCAGGTCTTCAGGATAAAAATCTAGTTTAGATGGGGAAAAACAGTTATACCAACAGTAGAAATTGCACACATTCCAGTACATCTGTGCCACAGTTAATTGGCCTCAGTTTTCAATTCTTCCTCCAGTTTGTGATTTTATCAAATTTCTTCCATGGCAATTATCTGATCTGTGACAGTATAGAAACTCACAAATCAGGATTTTTCCTCCAGCAGGATGCTTAGGTCTTGTAGGTAGCCTGAAAGGCTACCTATTTTTCACAACAGCAGTAGATGTGTGAATTTTTTTGAAAACTTTACTCATATTCAGGTTCGATAAAAATGTATTGCTAAGTTAAAATATTATTTTTTAAGAGTGAGAATCAGAAAAAGAAGCACGCAAAAACTTTGTGCATTCATGTGAGATTAATTGGCTTCAGAAAATAGATTAAAAATAAAAGTAAATGTGTTTAAAAGCTTATCTGTATTGTGCTAGTTCTTTGAAACATGTTCAGTAAGACTGTGCAGGTCTTTCAAAATGTAACTGGAAGAAAAATTTACATGCTCTTGAGTTTTATTACGAAGATGAAAACCTGCAAAGATCATTTGAAAATCCACATGAGAGTTATGAACTACACAGACCTTTGTGCTGGTGAATTTTGCCTATTTTGGGTTAATTTATCTTGTCCTCAGCTACTATTTGCTTCCTCTGCAGGTGAAGGAACTAACACTTCATCACCTTAGAGGAGGTTGCTTTATCTTGGTACTTCCCTTTAAGAGACCACAAAGATAGAGACTCTTTTCAGTGATGCAGTTGCCTGTTCTCTCTTCAGTGCTAACCTTTCTCCCAACTTTTGATAAGTGGTCAGCATACATGGATTCTCATTCAGGTGCTGCTGCACAAGATCCTTCTAATTCTAGGACTAAATGGTGCCTTAAAGGCCATATGTCCCTTATAGGGAGTTGGGAATTTCATTAAGCTTACATAGCATCTACAGCACTTTCTCTCTTTAAAAGATGAAAGACTATATAGTAGGATCCTTTCCATTTTGGCTGCTTCATAGTATGAGCGTGTGGGAAGAAAGGTGTTCTTAATGTATTTGGGGGGGGGGATAGCCCAGCCCTGCCAATCATTGTTTTTTACTGTCTGTGAGGATGTTGCATGAGTAGTCAGAACTGGCTCCTCCCTAAGACAAAAGTTAGAGTTGTAGGGGGGTGGGGTGGGGGGGGAAAGGAGATTACATCAAGAGTGTTGGGGCTGTTCAGCCTGTAGAGGAGAAGGGTCTGGCTAGACCTTATTTATAGTGGCTTTCCAGGACCTGAAGTTGGACTATAAGAAAGCTGGAGAGGGACATTTTACAAGGGTGTGTAATGACAGAATGAGGGATAATGGCTTTAAACTGGAAGAGATGGTATTTAGATGATTTATAAGGAAGAAATTCTTTATTGTAGGGGTGGTGAGGTGCAGGAACAGGTTGCCCAGTGAAGCTGTGGATGCCCTGTCTCTGGAAGTGTTTAAGGCCAGGCTGGATGGGTCTTTGAGCAACCTGCTCTAGTGGGAGGTGTCCCTGCCTACAGTAGTGCAGGTGGAAGTAGATGACTTTCAAGGTCCCTTCCAACCCAAACCATTCTATGATAAGATAAAGTAATGAATTTTTTGATATAGGTGCCCTGTGGTGTTGGTAGATATGTTTAGTATTTTCCATATATTTTAATAGTGTCTGGAAGTAAACTCCTTCAGCGTGAAAGAAAAGAAACCAAGCCCCGTCTTACAGTAATTTCTGACAGCCAGCAGAAAATAGCACCCCATGAGTTTGTTTATAAATAAAATAGGTAATTATGACAATATAATCCTCATCTTACAAATGTTTTCATCTTAGCTCCCTTAGCAGTGGTTCTGGAATCTGGCTTCTAGTACCTTTCTCATTCATTATCCAGACTTTTATCTTGCTACTCAGAAATAGCTAGCTTAATTTCCCTTAGGCATCTGTAAGTTTTGCTGCTAGATAAGTGCAATTGCTGTATCTTCAGATCCTTTGTGGATGTCAGTATATTTTCTCCTCAAATTGCAAACTGAAAAGTACGGTTGGTAGAAAAAATACAGGGAAAATAGAAATGTTTCATTTCAACTTCTTGATCCAATATTTCATATCTTTCATGTTGATGTAGCTCAACAAAATTGTTTATTAAGTTTCTTTTCCAAAGGGGAAACTTAAGACTTTATTTTCTAAGAATCATTAGAAACTGGTCTGAAACGTTGCAACAGAAGTTGTAGTGGATAGTTTTTGTGGACTGACAAGCTAAAATACAGAAAGAACCATAGCAACTTTGCTGTTTACCAGAAATGTCTTGCTCAGTCCCCAGGTTGTTTATTCGGTGGCACAGAGCTATACCTTTTCACAGAGTGAGATTTATGAAGTGGTTGCAAAAGCGTTCTGTGAGTTTGGAGGTGGATACCCATCCCATTGGGCTTCTGGCTCTTATCTAAACCAGAGCTGCATATGGATTTATGGTAAACTGTCCTCTAAATAAATGGTGGCAAGTCTGAACCTCTGAATGACCTACTTTTCCCATCATTTTAGCCTTCTTATGAGGAAAAAATATGGAAAACACTACTGGATTGAGGAAGAAGGTAGGTGAGATGCAGTACTCTTCCATTGCATCACTCAATGCTCATCGCTTGCTCAATGTGGGCATCAGTCTGCTTGCCTAACTACTTCTTTGGACCTTGATAGAACCATTTAATTTCTTTATTTTTCCCATAGTAGCAGATTACAAGTTAAAGATCAAGGTACTTGTCAAAATATCTGAGTTTCTGTGTGCTTGAAAGCCAAGGACAAACCTATGGGATTTCCATTGACTGTAAACCTCTCTATTGTGTGCCACATTTGCATTGTCAAGCTGTTACCTGAAGTATCTTGTAGCTATTCCACTTCTTAAACTTGACTGTGACCTTTTATTATTTTCATTCCCATGACCTCTTTGCCCCTCTTGTCTAATTTGAAGGACGTCATATGTGCCTGACACCAAATGGTTCCACGACTCAGGAGCTTGAGTAAATGTTACAAAGTAAGAGCAGCTAATTAAAAATCTGTAGTGTTGACATCTGTTTAATATATGCAGTATTTCCAGAACTTCATAGCAGACCACCTGACGGTGGCAAGGGTCTAAGTCAAGCTGTTTAAATAAAGTAATAATGAAGTATAGTTCTATGGTTGTAAGCTTGGAGCTGTTCCAAATGGAGTCATAAAGTGTGGTAATTGTTTCTGAGAACTGAAATGCAGTAAAAGTAAAATTTTATAATGGTGACTATTACACAGTGGAATTAACTTGGCTACTCTTGAGATTTTAAATATACCTAGCTATTAAGAGGCAAAGTCACAAGATTATGGGGGTTTTACTTGACTAACGGAGAGATTGATATGTCCATTTTCATTGTTGAAGATTAAGATAACAAGAACAACTTAATTAACATATTTAGTTAGATGAGGGGAATCTACAATGCTGTTTATTTGAATAAATTAGTAGTACCCACATTCTTGATTAGGTAATATGTTGGAACATTACCAAAAATGTAAGTAATAATTTGAGTCGCTTGTTAATAGGTCAAAATATATTTAATTGGTTGTACTACCATTATTTAATCAAAGTTATAGAGCACTTTAATTTCATTAAATTAAGTTAATAAGAAGTATAGACACTAATGCTTTGAGAGTGTTGAAATATCTATAATTTTTAAGGCTATAAAACACAAGCAAAATCATTTAGCACCAAAGTAGTAATCTGAATGAAATGTATGACAAATGTCACATCTGTGTAATATATTTCTATAAATTCTAAACTAAAAAAGAACTGTCAAAGAGTTTCCACTTCAGTGGCTACTGTTACTTGAGGCACTCCATTTTCTGTAGCAGCAGCTTCTCAATCTATTTAAACCTTTTTTCTAATAATGTGTTTTGGTTTTTTTATATTGCTGGGGATTGATAGGGTACTTTTTATTATGACAATGAAAATGTCACCATTTATGTAATCTTTTATGTATCTGTAAGATAATGGTTATTGGAATCTGAAAATGAGCAGGCAAGTGATTAAGTTGTGGCTATGCCAACTCACTGTAGTAGTCTTACTAGCTTAGACCACTGCCTGCCCAAGTGCTGTATCTGCAGGGTCAGTCTCTTCTCCCAAGTTAGAGCCGATGGGACAAGAGGAAATGGTCTCAAGATGCACCAGAGAAGGTTCAGATTGGACATTAGGAAAAATTTTTACACTGAAATGGTTATTAAGCATTAGAATAGGCTGCCCAGGGAAACAGTTGAGGCACCATCCCTGGAGATATTTAAAAGGTGAGTAGACATAAAATTTAGAGACACGGTTTAATGATGGTTTATTATCAGAGTTAGGTTGATGATTGGACTATATGTTCTTAAAGGTCCCCTCCAACCTAGACAATTCTACAATTCTTTCTGAAAATGGCAAATACAGTCTTGGAGAGAAAACACAAAGTATCATTTACTGGACAGTTATACTAAAAGTGGTACATAGGGATAATTTGCTTCCTCCCCTGTTATTCTTTGTGGTTGTCCTAGTCTGAAATAATTTTCTAACATGAAATTCAATGTTAGTAGTTTAATTAAAGCCAGCTATGCTATGTCCAATCTGTCCTGTTATGTCCTGCTGGACTTCACAGGGTTTGTTTTCTGCAGAGATGCCTGCTGCTAATAAGCTGTTTTTGAACGTGGAGGAACTGTCAGATATGGAAAAAATACACTTTGGAGAAGGAAGTTAAGTAGTAGATGCAAGCATGATGGTCATTTTCTTTAAGTCTCTGAATTGTCTGTATCTGGAATAAAACAGTTTAAAAGAATACAATTTAAAAGACTAATCATGAAAAGTCAAAAAAGAGATAGGTATTGTATGCAATCCTCTTAAGTTGTACTGAAGCAATTGAAAAGACAGTTCCCATTAGTAATTACATTGGAGACAGGTGCAAGAGTTGAAGTATTTAAACTGCACAAAGATGGTGTTAGTTTAGTATCAGACAACTGCTGTGGAGTAATTGCCCTTTCAAAATGCAGTTTATAAAATTGTTGGCAACACTAACAGTAATAATAATCTATGACAATGTTGCTGATTTGATACTTGGATCACCAACAGATGTTTAGAAAAGCAGATTTTCCATTGATAACTGAATTTTTGAGGAAGTTTTTTACAAGCATGTCATAGAAATGATCAGCTAATAAAATGTGTTAATTTAGCCTGTTAAATTTAGATGAAAACATACCTATTTAAGGTACTAAACTGTCAGAATAATATGATGTGAAAGGAAACCTTGTGATTGAGCCATTTTTTAAAAAAGAAAATGTTTACATTTAGACATTGCAGAGCTAAACAGTGACACTTTAAAAGGAATGTGATTCTGATCAGACTTTCTATAAGGAAAAGCTTATGTGATGCTTATATGATTCTTAAAAGGTGCTGAAATAGCAGATGAAAAATTGTTGTTAACACTGTCATACAATGTACTGCTAGAAAATATAAAATACAAAGCTGGACAACATTGTCCTTAGTGCCATTATGCAGTGCATGCAGGACAGCCAGGTGGTCAGGCCCAGTCAGCATGGGTTTATGAAAGGCAGGTCCTGCTTGACAAACCTGTCTCTTTATATAATAAGGTGATCTGCTTAGTGAATGAGGAAAAGGCTGTCATGTTGTTTACCTGTGCTCTTGTAAAGCCTTTGACACCATTTCCCACAGCATTCTCTGGGAAAAACTGGATGCTTATGACTTAGATGGGTGTATACTTCGCTGGATAAAAAACTGGCTGAATGGATAGGCCCAAAGTATTGCAGTGGACTTAAATCCAGCTGGTGGCCAGTCACAAATGGTGTTCCACAGGACTCAATGTTGGGGCCAGCTCTGTTTAATGTCCTTATCAACGACCTAGATGAGGGGATCAAGTGACCCTTAGTCAGCTTGCAGAAGACATGAAATTTGGTGGGAGTGTTGATCTACTTGAGAGTAGGAACGCAGTGCAGTGGGATCTGGACAGGCTGGATCAGCAGAGGGCAGTGGTGTGGCATTCAACAGGGCTAGGTGCTGAGTCCTGCACCTGGATCACAACAACCCCATGCAATGCTACAGGCTTGGGGAAGAGTGGCTGGAAAGCTGTCTGCTAGGAAAGGATGTGGATGTGTTTTCATTGACAGTCAGCTGAATATGAGCCAGCAGTGTGCCCAGGTGGCCAAGAAGGTCAACAGCATCATGGCCTGTGTCAGGAATGGTGTGGCCAGCAAGAGCAGGGAGGTGATTGTTCCCCTGTACTCACTACTGCTGAAGATGCACCTCAAATACTGAGTTCAGTTTTGGGCCCCTCACTACAAGAAAGATATTGAAGTTCTAGAGAAGGTCAGCAAAGCTGGTGAGGGGTCTGAAGAACAAGTCATATGAGGAGCGGTTGAGGAAACTGGGGTTGTTTAGTCTGGAGAAGAGGAGGCTGAGGGGAGACCTTATTGCACTGTACAACTATCTGAAAAGAGCTTCTACCAAGGTGCTCTTCTACCAAGTAACAAGTGTCAGGACAAAAGGAAATGGCCTCAAGTTGTGCTAGGGGAAGTTTAGGATGGATAGTAGGAAAAATTTCTTCACCGGGAGGGTTATCAAGCATTGGAACAAGCTGCTGCTCAGGGAAGCGGCTGAGGCACCATCCATGGAAGTGTTTTAAATATAGGTAGATGTGGTTCCTGAGGGACATGATTTAGCAGTGATTTTGGCAGTGTTAGGTTAATGGTTGGACTTGATGATTCTAAAGGTCCCTTCCAATATAGATTCTATGTGTGAATAGGGAAAGAGCTGCAAGCTTATTGAGTGGTTTATTGAAAAGTCTGGAAGGAAGCAATAAGCTTTAAAGTGTGAATTCTTATAAACTATGTAGTTAAAAAGGCTTCTGGAAGAATTCTGCTGGATGTCAGGAGAAAAACACGTCAAGAGCTCAAATATTTTTCAGCAGTGGGATCACTATAAACTAACCACAGGAGCTTAGCGTGGGGGACACTTTTAACAGAAAAGATGCATTTGAATCAACTAGCTCTTGTCCTCTTTATTATGAACCAAAACTTACGCTCTCATTTACTTCTGTGGCACTGAAATGGAAGAGGAGAACATTGGTTAATTTGAAATGCTTATGTTTATCGCTGTTTTGTTAGTATATCATAGAGGTAAGTAAGGTGATCAGAAGAAATGTATGTTAGTTTTCTGAGAAACTCAAAGGTTCAAGCATTAAGTGTCTAGACTGTACAATTCTTAATCAAAGCTGCAGTTATCTTTGAGATTATATTTACTGTTAAGTGTGTGTAGAACAATGTGACTGTTAGGTATTCTGCAGTATCATGGTCTAGAAAGTATTGTTTCATAAAACTATCTGCATAAACTTGTGAATTACTGTGAAGCATAAAATACATGATTACAGAAAATAATGCTTCATTTTATGTTAAAAGCTGCTAGGTCTTGCAGTGTCCTAGTCATTGAGAAATCTTAGTGCTGAGATCTTTCAAAAATAACCTCTCTACAACAGAAAGTAGTAAGATTTCGAATCAGTGGGTTCCCCAGGACTACTGGGGTGCTACAGAGCCCTTCTTCCAGAAAAATTGAAAAACCGAGCACTGCCTTATTTTCACCTCAAGGAAAAGAAATGCTTGGTTTTGTTTTTAATGTTCTTTCACAGTCTGATTTTATGTAGAATGGGTGATGATACTTAGAAATTGTATTGACCTTCCTAACTTCACCCATCAAATAAAAGACTTCAGATACTGGTCATATAAAGTAAGCGAGTAAAAACCTAAATAGTTTTCCAAATTGAGTCTACGTAACTTCTTTTCATTTGCATGGAAAGCTGCTTAGAAACTCTCTTCTGTTTTTTTTTTTTTTTTTTTCACTAAGAATAGTACACTGTGTGGCCTAAATGATCTGTCCTGAGTCTATGTAAGTAGCTTTGTATCTCCAATGGGTACAAATCATCTTTTTATGATTATTACAATTATTCTTTTGGAAGAGCAACTGGAGAAAGATGGGTTTTGTGGAGTTTACAGGAAACATTCTCAATTTCCTCTCACTTTGCTCTCTGCAGAATAAAATGACAATTATTGCTGAAATTAATTTCTTATACCCACTTTTCCATTTAGAATTCCATGACAATTTATTCTATGAAAAAACAGAACAACTTTGAATATCTATACAACATTTGAATATATTATTTGTCAATTTATATTTTTTCAAATTTTAGGTGATATTAATTATTTTGTTTTATATTTAAATTGCATTATTTACAAGGTTTTCTGAAATTAGTACTGGTTTTCCTTGAAAATGTAGATAAATCACATTACATTTTTTGAAAAACAGACTTAAATTATCTCATTAATCTGTTTGTCTTAACCTACCAATTTTTACACCTCTTAAGGTACGTAGTACTTTAATGGTGCATGTTGATTCATTTTTAATGGCACATGTTGATTCATTCATTTTTCATTTTTTCTTGTCTAAAAAGACCTTTTACTAGCATAACCCTAATTAGTTTAGGATATTAATATGAGTACAGTAATCGCAGGTGATTATATAATAATTTAAATTATTAAACTTACGAACACTTATAATCAAATATAATTGTGCATTATTCCCAGTTTTT
This sequence comes from Pedionomus torquatus, assembly GCA_013398155.1. Classification (NCBI taxonomy): domain Eukaryota; kingdom Metazoa; phylum Chordata; class Aves; order Charadriiformes; family Pedionomidae; genus Pedionomus; species Pedionomus torquatus. Next base: position 110,709 of record VZRU01014082.1, on the reverse strand, counting down.
CATTTTTGGTAAATACATCAATAGATTCTATGATACCAATGCATGCATCCATGAACTTAGTCTATTAGGTATATTCATTGTTTCTCCCAGTTACTCCTTTGGATCATCAGGTGAATGGAGCTGTAGGACAAAGAAAAAGGTCAGATAATATTTGGGTAAATATCTGTGAAGAAAAAGGGCAAAAAGACTAATATCGTAGTTTCTAATCCGAATGTTCAGTTTCTTTGAAGCTGGTCTTACAAGAATGTAGATCCAAAGAATAAAGACATTATTAGTATTAACAATAAAATGTTGCCAGTATGCCAGTGTTGATAGGGCCTAGGCAGCTGTGTACAGATGGAGTAGGAGTTTATTCTATTTTTTTGAGGGAATGTAATTTGAACAAGAATTTGTTTTTTACTGACTGTATGCAAGCTATAACACCAATTGATTATCATAGGGGATTTTCAGGCTTATAACTAAATAAATCCTCTTTGAATTTATATTTTAGCAGCATTATTTTAGCTAATTCGTCAGTGTAACAAACTATATGGTTATGAAGAAAAGGCTGAGGAAATGTTTCTTTATATTGCAGAGAAGTGACACTGCTCTTCTTTCTGATCTCTTTTTATCTTCTACCCCCAACTTTTGCTTTCTTTTTTTCTCTCAGGCTATAGATACAGTGCAGAATAGTGATGAGGCAAAATTCAGCATAAATTAAGTCAGTCATTTGCAGATAACTACTTTGGTGTCTAATCAGCCAAAGAGTGTTTAATTTCAGTAGATGAAATTTGATCTATTATGTTCTCTATAGATTCTGTATAAGTCAATATCTGGGTTGTTGGTTTTTCTGTTTTGTTTTGAAAGCACATCTTGGCATTACATTCTCTTCCATCACTAAAGAGAGAGGCAGTATAACTTCTCTTTTTTTCTAGCTTCCTCTCTTTTCTCTTAAAGTTATTTAGTGGAAGTTTAAGGATGCATAGCAGCTACTAAAACTGCAAAGATCATCCATAAACTTTCAATCCATGTTTTGCAAATATAAGATAGCTCAGATTGTGAAGAGGTATGAGTTGTAGAACCCTGCTCTTATCTGTTACAGAATACAAGCCAGTTTGGAAAAGTTTGGTTTTAGCACCAAACTCCTTGAGTCTGGATAACTCTGGATAAACTGTTCCTGATAGTGATGGGATTCTTTGTTTAAATAATACCTTCTGAATGTATTATGAGCATGAATTGTTTTCTAAAATAGATATTACTGCCATGCTGCAGACCCTCCAGTGCTCTATGACAGTGGATAAATCACTTCTTCTCACATTTAAATCAATTTTTCTTTGCAAAATATTATATTTTGACAATTTTATCATAGAAAGTAGCAAGTTACTAGACTTTTTTTTTAACCTAGTTTGTTAGCAAAAAAACTTAGCAGAATTACATTAAAACTCCCTTAGTAACCATGTGTGCTGAAGTAAGTAAGAAAACCCATTCAACTAGTTTCATCAATGCATTCTGAAGAATTTTGTGGTCTGTATGTATCATGATGGGTTTGTACCAGAATTAACCCTTGAATTTGGTTGTGCCAGGTTATGTTCGCTTTGCTCTACAAATGCAGATAGAGTGCATGTTCTGTGTGATGTGTTGAATTTGCTGTACGCATATAGCAAATCTGATGAGGACATTGGAGTTATCATCAGATTTGCCAGTGTGGACAGGATTACCTTTTTTCAGCACATTGATTTCCTTGATGATAAGAACCCATACGAGATCCAAAGAAAACCTTTCTACGATATAACTTCTACTAAGAGGGAGCATGATTTCCAGTGGAGGCATTGTAACTGGAAAACTCAATCTTTGTCATAGTTATCAAGACATCTCTAGCAGACAGTGCAGGGTCAGCACTATTCACATGGAGATCAATGCCTGCTATTAGTGAATTTTCTTCATAAAATCATAAATTTATCTAGGTTAGAAGGGACCTTTAGGATCATTAAGTCCAACCATTAACCTAACGCTGCCAAAATCACCACTAAATCATGTCCCTTAGCACCATGTCTACATGAGTTTAAAACACTACCAAGGATGGTGTCAGTTTTCAGTGAACACACGCTTTAAAATTCTTGTAGGAAGTTGTAGAGACAGTAGGACATACATTAGAAAATGACAAGCTTCTTCAAAGCTTTTGTGTGAACAAGTTTTAGAGTTCATACCCCAAACAGGAAGAAGCTCTGATCATAGAATCATAAAAATCTCAGGCTGGAAGGGATCATTTTAGATCACTTGGTCTAGCCTTTTGTGGAAAAGGGAGCCTACATGAGATTATTTAACATCTTGTCTAGTCACATCTTAAAAACGTCTAGTAATAGGACTCTATCATGTGACTTGGGAGGCTGTTCCGGTGACCGATTTTTCTCACTGTAAAGAGATTCTTATATCAAGATGAAACCTCTCCGAGTGAAACTTGTACACATTGTCCCTTGTCCTGTCCTATGTGGCTCCTTGTAACAAAAGACCCTCTTTTCCTATTGTAGCTGCCCTTTAAGAACTAGAAAACTGTGATATGTTCCCTCCTGAGCCTTCTCTCCAGAGTGAAAATGTGAATTGTGGGGACCAGAACTAGACATATTACTGCAGGTACAGCCTGACACGTGCTGAGTGCAGGGGTCAACTGGCTGTATTCTCATTATTGACTTGCTGAAGTAGATTCTGTTGTTGTAATATTTCTATGGTGAGAGGTGAGTGACAAATGTACTTTCAATTACCTGTTATGAGAAAAAGGTTTGTAACCTTAGTTCTCAATGTAAGTATATCTAACTTGGTTTCCAAAACCAGGACTATTTTCAGTTATGCAGTACATCTTGATTCTGCACTGTAACTAGGTCATATATGCCTGTGAGAGGGAAATAATGTGATAAGTATAAAAATAAATTTATAGCACCCAGATTGCGTGGTGACTACTGCTCCATAAATATCTTCAATGAAAAGTCACATATATCAGGTATGAGTGGAAATATATCTGAAAATGAAGGAAGGTGACCAAAAATAAAAATGGAGAAACATGTATAAGAAAAAACTGGAAAAGATAGAAACTGCATGGTTGCACAATCCCACATCCCAACACAGATAGAAAAGTAAATAAAACTAGCAAGGAGTTATCACAATGGTCAACATTGATCTTTGTTAAAAGATCCATTTCTAGTACTGTGGAATGGTTTTGTATGGGCTAATCACCAGCATTACTGTTAAATCAGATCAGGCTACAATGTCAATCTCCTGTGTGATGAAGTCTGCTTGTACCTAAAGGAGCAAATGTTCCAAACTTTTTCAAAGTCAAACTTTATTGCTGAATCAAGCATTTGAGTTTGGAGTTACTAGTTGAGTGGGATTGTCTGAATCCTCTCCAGATCTCTAAAAATTTCCCTAAAAATAGATGCATAGGCCTATACCACTTATGGCTTTGTTAATGTTTAAGATCAAATAATAAAGGAGCACAAACAGGAGAACAGAGAAAATGAGAGTTAACAGAGACAAGATGATGGCTTTTTTTAATTGAGAAAAAGCAAAAAGAAAATAACTTTCAGAACTTAGTTTAGGAGAATACAGTTTCAAGTTGTGTTGCTCTATCATTTTAAGAATGATAAAGCTGTGCCTAAGCTGTTAAAATCCTGTTATATTAAAGTTACTGTATTTTAAGTACTGTTCCTATGTAGGTTGGGTTGTATCAGAACTGGGCTTTCAACATGCATTCAACCTTAATCCTAAAATGAATCCACAGCTTTTTAATTTTTAGTCATTTTTTTTTTTCAGTGTAGTAAGTAGTAAATCACAGGTCCAAAATGAGACATGTTTGTTTATGAAGCTTAGGTGTTTTTTTGTTTCATTGGGCTTTTTCTTTTCCTTTTTTTTTTCCTTGGCAGGCAGAGGCTACATTTGTGGTTGATTCATATGATATTAATATTATTATTAATGCTGCTACATGCATGTATTGGGCACCACCTCAGTTAATTATCTAAATATATATATATATTTTGGTTACTTTTCTACCAGGTTTTGTTTCTGTCTTGGATAGACCAACACCCACCCCTACCCACC
>VZRU01014082.1:64547-104692 GCA_013398155.1 Pedionomus torquatus | reverse complement strand
ACTAAATGTCACTGTAGCAATAAATTAAAATTTATTCCTGTGGAATAATTTAAGCAACTACCTCCTTGCCGCCCTCCTTTCATTCTGTGCATTCCAGTTATTCATACAGGATTTCAGCACAGCTAGAAGTCAAACAAAAAGGTCACTGCCTGGGTTACTTGTGTTTTGGTCCACCATCCAGTAGGTCTGCCTGCTGCATTACATTGTCAAAGTTAGCCTTTCTATTGACAAGCATATTGATTTCCTGATTAATGTACCTCTGTTTTATTGGCGTTTACTACAGGAGACATAATTTTAATGTTTGTATGATCAATAGCTCCATCAACACCAAGAATTCCTACTGTTAGCCTGCACGGGTCTAACTATGGGGAGTTGTGTATTTCTTGATAAATACTATAGGGAAGTTGTAAACATGAGAAAAGCAAAGAAAATTGATGTTCTCTGCAGATTCCTATTGTATTTCACCCCTAGGAGAGAATGCAGAAACTTTCAAGTAATTCTCTATAGGAAAGGCAACCAGCAGGTACTAGCTCTTTGAGCTGGAATATAAATGTATGGGAAGTAATTACTTGTAGAATTCCTGTTGTGTAGTTGCTTCATCTCAAATGTGTAAATACCCATAAGAGAAAATAAGGCTTTTATTAATTTTTAGGTTAAGAAATGTCATTTTAAATACTGTTAGTTAACTTCATTAGAGGAATGGAATTCTGTGGCTGTCAGATACTTCTAGATTTGCAACTGTCCATAAATTACATAAGGTACCTGAAGGCATCTACTTAAAATTTAGCTGAAGCAGGTTTTCTTCTTGGAACTGTAATGGGCTGTACAATCTCCTGCTTATTGTGAAGTGGTTTCTTTTCTTCCTTCTGCCTGCGTTTTCCCTGTTTCTGTCTTTTAAAACCAGAGAAGCCATTTACCAGAAACTCGTCTAAATATTTTTCAGATTGAATTTCTTCATTTCATAGAAGTTTAGTTTCCCTAAATTTCAACTAGTATACTTCATTATCTGGTATCTCACTGGTATTTCTTAGTATCTCAGAATGTTCTTGTGTTTGAGTACTCTCATGAAGAGCATAAATTTGTTAGAATATCCTGGTTAAATCAGTGCTGGATTATCCTTACAGAAATGGGAAGATGATGGCTATTTATTGGGTAATTTATGCATTATTTCACTTACAACCTGTTCTTTCAATCAGGGATTGGAACAAAGGCTGTGCATCTTGGGAGACCAAGTACCCACTATTAATTAAGAAAACAGAATGATGAAGTGAAAGCTGTTGCAAGTTCCCCATCTGTCGAAATGCAGGTACTGTTTCCTAAATAAGGGAATTCTGAATAAGGAATAAAATTGTATTATAAAAAGTTCCAACAGTTTCCAAGCATACTTTTGATCTTTCAGTACAAATTTCAGACACTGGAGTGTTTATCACCTGCTGCCAGCATTGACATATCCCAGTGGACAAACCACTAAAGCAAAAAGAATATTAGTATGATGATTAAATTCACTAAAATTAGAGCTGTGATGATCACTGTATAAGATGCTAGTGATAGGCAGCTAAATCCTCTGGTATACAGAAGTATACAGAAATGAGGTCAGTAATGAAGGGTTTAGTTAGGCACTGTTTTCCCATATTTTTCCATGGCACTGTCTTCAAAAATACCCATACCCCTGAAATAATTCACCAAGCCCGATGTCATACAGATCTATATATAATTGTGCCTATGAAAGTTCATGTAGCAGTAATGAATGTTTGGCTAAAAATATGATAGAATATTATAAGTAGGTGCTGTGCCTGATGGCTATCTCTATGGTCGATTTAAATACCATTTTAATTATTCCACTTGGAGCAAGGCAGTTAGTTTGAGTCATAGCTTTCAAGTGATTGTTTTAACTGTTGGAAGTTCTTTAAAGCCGCAGGGTTTCCTGGGGGGATGCTGATGGTGCCTTTTATGTCAGTGACTTTGGGTCCCAAGTTCATTTTCTTTCTTCTCTTTTTGTTGAGTAGAGACTTACTGTTCTGAGGTTTCACTAATTTATTTTAAATGCTGTGGGACCCTTAAATTCTTCCTAAAAGGCTGTCAGAGGTTTGCAGTCATCTGTCTTCTGGGACATAGTAGGACAAATGGAGCTAGAGAAGGGAATGATTGTTGATGAAGCACTATCTAGGTAATGTATGTACTTGTGCTGCAGTGCAGGTTGGGTTCTTTAGGTTCACTGAGGGAAACATCTGTGTGACAGTTTAAGCTTTAAACTAAAGGGTTGTGAGGGCTTAAATGCTGTCTTTGATTAGAGATTTGATTCTAATCTTTTGTTTCCTCTATAAATTGTATGAATGTATAAATATTCACTACCTCATAAACTGAAGTGTGTGTGTCCCTGTACATCCAATTTTTTATTAAGTAAAGGACTTAATATATTAATATTTATCTGAAACAGTAATGTAAAATGATTGAGTTCAGGTTTCAAGAGGCAATGACCTGTTTTGTACTTAGGCATCTTATTTAACTTCCTTGTGATTTATATCACTTTGTGTTACTTGAAGGTAATTTTGTCTGCATTTGATCCAGGAACAAAAACTTACTTGAGTAAGTACAAAATTAATATTACAGATTTTTTTTAATTTATTTTATTGTTTTACCTTCCCTTTTTTTATGATCACCTCCAACATAAGTACCAATCAGAAAGATTTACTAGAAGCAGCGAGCTGCTTTTTTCCTTAACTCTCTTACAAATATTTCTAGCAGAATTCAGGAATGTTATACTTAGGTTTCATTTTCAGGATTGGTCATTTATCCAACTTTTAGCCTCAGGGTTCTCCACAATTCAGCTTGCATGGTTTTTTTTTCCTTTTTTAAGCAATCACTATAGCAACCTAGTGTTATCTGATGAGCAGCACACACAAAGGACAGATACTCACACACACAGCACAAGATTAAGATCAAAAAAATCGGAGAGCCAGGCAGACCAGTGAGGTACTTTATTAGCCTGTCACACAGAAGATCTGAGGTCCAAGCTGCAGTTTTTAAGTTCCTTAGTAGAGACAAATTTTGAGATATCATCAGCCTTACTGAATATCTCAACTTGATCGGCAGTCACTCCTATAAAGAATTCTCTAGCTGAAATAGTAGAATAGTGGATTCTATGACACCTACGAGCTGTATGGAAAATTGATGAGATAGTGGCACAAGTATTATAGGGACAAAATTCTGTGTGTTTCTTTAGAGTTGTGTTCAGCCAAGAAAAGATGTGTGGGAACAATATAAGATGAGGAAAGGTAGGCTTGATAAATAAGTTTTAGGTAAAAACTTATATTTGAACTTAACTAAAAATCTCCACAGGCACTGACAGACTGTGTCAACCTTTGAAAATTGCAGTATTACAATACATGAATTCCAATGACTCAGTTGTTCAATCTTTGTTCTTGTTTAGTCCTTAACTAATACTAGCTGTAACAAAAGACTGCATTGGAATGGAGTAGGATCTAAAGGGCAAAAAAGTATTGCACACCTTACCCCCAGATCTGTGGAGTTAATGAAGCAGTAACAGGTTGTTGTATGAATGAATCACTTCAAGAAAAGGTGCATCTAATTCACCTGCTGGGTACTCCTGTGTTTTCATCTCTGTTCAGGAAGAATGTAGTAAGTGCATTAATTACATGTATTTCTGTCCCACTTTTTTCTCCTCCTGCAGTTCAGTAGAGAACTTTCTATTCCTGTATGTCCAATGTTTGTTCTCGGAACTCTGTACTGGTCAGCCTGCTTTTTTTCCATGGTTTGTGCCACTGAGAGCAATGCTGAGGTCTGGAAACTTCTACAGAATATGTGGAAAGAAAGATGAATGTTAATGTGCTCCATCTGCTATTTTGGGCTAATATGGATCCCCTTGTCACTGTGGTGCCAATTCTCTGTGCAAATGGAAAACTGCAAAGAACACGGTTTTCACTTCTTAGTGAAAGAGAAGGGTATCTTTTATATAGCACTTTTCAATAAATGCCTTTTTATTTGCTTTCATGATGGGTGCCAGAATTGGCATGTACACATGCGTCAATTGCGAAGTAAGGTTAATTGCACCTCATCCTTCACCTTTTGAACAGATGTTATTCTACATTGATTTATACTAGTATTTTTACTGATGAAGGTCATTGTATTCTTCAGCTCAGCTGTTGTCAATTTACTTTTTCTAACCTCAATCCAGGCTCTAAAAGGGCTACGGAACTTAGTGAAATTCACGGTTTTCTGGGGGGGTAATGCATGTGTCTGCCTATATCTGGTCTCATTATCATAGGGATCTGAGTTGGATATTTCCTTTGTTGTTCATAAGATGGGCGTGTGGATCCAAGTTGGGCCATATGGATGATTTGAAGAAGAGGGTCTACTTTTCAGAGTGTGTGAGGCCCTTCTAGGTGCTTTCTCTGCAGAACACAAATATGATGTCTCCTAATCCAAGTGCCCAGCATGAGTGACTGATACAGATCAAGAAGAGAAGAGGGTAGGTATTTCATTATGAATGCTTTAGCAGATGGCAGTATAGAGGAGGTGATGACAAGGGCACAAATGAGTGAAACCTAAAAGGTCTATTATTGACAACTTTAGCCATTGTTTTTCCTTTTACCTTGGCCTTAGCTATATGCTATCTTGCTGTGTACCTGAGCTATCAAGACTCATGACTTGCTCAGACCCTGAGCTTTGTTTCCCAGCTTTGTCCTGTGGATCTGTAATGAGAGAAGGTATGTTAATCTAGTGTCATTCCTCATCCCTGAGCTCTTGTGACAAAAGGTATAGAGCAAGAAGCAACTGTGGAAAAGTATTTGCAGGGTGGAGATGCTAGGCATGCCTTGGTTGAATAAAGAGGAAAAAGATGAGTTCTGTACCCAGAAAAGGCTACTTTCTCCTTGTATTTCAGAAAGGGAGGCAAAATTCATGGCAGAAAGAACATGTAATTTGGGTAAGTAGGATGACTGTATCTGCTTGTGTTTTACAGGGACAGGCTGAGAGAGCAGAGCCTGTTCAGCATGGAGAAGAGAAGGCTCCAGGGAGACCTTATAGCAGCCTTCCAATATCTGAAGGGAGCCTACAGGAGAGCTGGAGAGGGACTCCTTGTCAGGAAGTGTAGTGATAGGACAGGGGGTAAGTGTTTTAGATTGGAAGAAGGGCGATTTAAATTAGATATTAGGAAGAAATTCTTTGCTGTGAGAGTGGTGAGGCACTGGAACAGGTTGCCCAGAGAAGTTGTGGATGCCCCATCCCTGGAGGTGTTCAAGGCCAGGCTTGATGGGGCTTTGAGCAACCTGGTCTAGTGGGAGGTGTCCCTGCCCATGGCTGGGGGGTTGGAACTCGATGATCTTCAAGGTCCCTTCCAACTCTAACCATATTATGATTCTAGGGACATAAAAAGAAACAGACATTGGTTTATATTAAGATAAAGGAGTTTTGTTCACAGATGTTAGCTATTAGGTGTTTCATTCTATATAGAAACTGAGAGGAGAGTCTGAAACCAGTTTTGTACCAAGCTACTACTCAAAGCACTTAGGTATAGGGTTTATAACCTTCCACCAAGCCCATCTTAGTAGTAAAATAAAATTTCTTTTCCAAATCTAAGGAACTGTTTAAGATTTAATGTTCTTCTTTATCCTAAATCCTAAGGAGAATTTAAACTGCTGGAATTGAAAGCAGCTTTGTTCTTTGCTACCCTATTTAAAAACAACATAACAAGATCCTCAGTTTCTGCTTTCAACCCAGTTATCGTACGCTTTTAATTGAACATATGAAATCAATATCAATTTTGCAGAGATCTAGGAATCTCTGAGTTGAACAGCAGGCATCTGATGTGAACAGTAGGCATTTGATGAATAGCTTTTTAAGGGTAGATACCAAAAGTTCAAATGTTTTTAAAACAGAATGCAACAAGCTATAAATGGTCTTATGAGAGCTGGAGAGAGAAAGAGGTGCTGATTCTCAGGCAGGTCAGTTTAGATTGCTTTTTCTGCTGGACTTTGGTACCTGATCTTTTACCCTTACAGTTGAAGTTGCTGTGTGAACTTATAAGGATAAACAATATTGAAAATTTTAAACATGATTTAATGATACCAGGGTAACAAATTGTAATTAATTTTAAGCACCAGGTGGCTTGTGATGAGCATGAACCTGACAAAGGCTCTCAGAAGGACTGTTTCCCGTGTTGTTAGGCACAGTAATAAGAATATGAGAAATTTCTTTAAATAAAGCATCTGCAAACAAGAATCAAGCCACAGCTTTGATATTGGTCAGTTAAAAAGATAAAGGAATAGTTTCTAGATGTAGATGAGCAGAAATGTGCAGGAGAAATCTGGAATACTTTAGGATCCTATTTTCAATTTTTTCTTTCATTCCACAGCATTATAAATGTTTTCTCTAGTTGTTAGTTTTTCTTGAATAAGTGCTATGATTATTTCATAATTCCTGGACTCCATCATCTAATATTTCGGACAATACTAGTGAATATCCAAAAAAACCTTATCAATATAAACAAGTTTTATCTCCAAAATAGTAAAGCAGAAAGAATGAGAGTAGGTTTCAGTCTTTGTGTTCAACTGAAAGCACAGAACAATGCAGAGTGCCTGAATACTTAGAAATTGAGCTATGTTACTGACATGCCTGGATCATTTTGTTTTCGGAATGACAGCTTTGCTCTGGAGAGCTCGAATTATTCTATACGGTGGTGTAATACAACATCAAAGCAATCACAAATGAAGTATTTGTTCCTTCATTTTTAAAAGGGATGGTATTCTAATCCAAAAGACTGACAATACTTTATGTGAAAATACATATCCTATTGTAAGTTAAGAAGTTATTTAACCCAAGTAAGTAAAATTGCTCAATTTTTCATTTGATTTTGATGCTCATCTCCTTAATCACAACTGAAAGCTTAAGATTAGTGAAAGCTAAAACATTACTTCTGCTCAAAAGGAACATCGTTGAAAAATAAATTTCCCAATCCTACAAATGCAAGCAGTGCTGTACTGAGTATATACATCCAAGTCAAAATTTAGAATTCCAAGTAACTGAGAGTGAATAAACATAGTTACTACTTTGGTCCTGAACAAGGTATATTACAGTCTGTTTGGGATGACCTTCATTCTACCTCTGGGAGTGTTCAAGGCCAGGCTGGATGGGGCTTTGAGCAACCTGGTCTAGTGGGAATTGTCCCTGCCCATGGCAGGGGGGTTGGAACTCAATGATCTTTCCAACTCTAACCTTTCTATGATTCTATGCTGAAATACATCTACAAGAAACTAACAAATTATACTAATACTATGGAAGTCAGTAAAATTATAGCTGAATGACTCCAGAATAACTGATAAAAATGTGTCCTATTTATTGTTTCACTTGGCAAAATGTGAAAAATGTGGTCTAATAATCCACATTTCTCTTGTCTTCAGTTTTTCTGGGTAGGACTTTGATAGTGGAAAGTTAATTTACACAAAAATGTGATGTTTTTAGAGTAAATAGGCAATTGCAAATGCTCATTCCACAGGCAAATTGACAGACAGAATATATAGGACTAAAGGCAGCCTGTTACTGCTTATCAGCTGATTCAGAGCATCCTCTTAAGCAGTAAGTGTTGTGGATATCCAGTGGCTCTTCATCAGTGCCAGAACTGGATGTCTCAGGCAGGGTGTGCATGGGGTCAGGCAATTCTTCACAAGCTTGTCCTTTAACCGCTGTTTCTGGCCACTTTCACTTTTTGTGACTGGCTACATTCCAAACTTACAGGGAGGAATTTTGCTGAGATGTCTCCTTCTTTCTCTTTTGTGTTTCTTCTCACAATTGTGAGAAAGGGATGCAACCTATTTAAAACATTTTATCCTCATTGTCTTGGAGGGGTGTAATAAAGAATGTCTAATAGGTCTTGGAGGGGTAAAAACATAATATTTATATCTATGTATCAATTGTCCTTTGTTCTTGGTAGCTTTTCAGAGCAGCAGCCTGGAACTGATAAAATTCTTAAGGGTTTTACTGCTACCAGGGTTCTGAATGGCAGTAGTAAAATGGCTCAATCTTACTAGTTTCATTCTGCTATTATATAGAAATTTAGCAGCAACACCAGAAACACTTGTCATTAATCTTCTACAGACCCTTTTCCAAACCTACATCATGAATAGTATTCTGTTTTTAAATTTGTTGAAATTGGTGTATGTTCTGTTAGTGCAGGTCACCAGTATGAGTCCATCCCGGTGACATGATGGTATGTAACTCAGAAAAAGAATGTGCAATAGAAAGAAAAGCTGCAGCTTCTTTTGTCTGTTTGATAATTTTGTGTGTAGGATTTTTGGTTGTGGTTTTGTTTTTTTTTTTGTCCAGCTACAAATCAAGCTGACTTTCAAAGCACGTTTCTACTTCTAAGTATTTAATGACTGTTATCTAATTAGGCTTTCACAGCATGAAAACTTTGAAAATCAAATATTTATTTTGAAAAATGTTGTTCTCATCAGCAGTTGATTTGTCTTATAATTAATTACTCTGCAACTCTAACATTATATTTTTACTATACATTTAGAGAAATAAGAATTGCTCTATCCAAATAAAATTGCATATATACAGACAGATAACTGATGCCATAATACACATGAAGCCTAATTTGCCTTTAGTATCCCATAGTTTTTATATTCAAAATGATCTGTTTCCTGACTTTCTTGATATTTGTGTTAATTTTCTTATTAATCTCTAGTCATTCAAGAGAAAATGTAGAAACTTAATCAGGTTAAATATTTTTTAATTGTTTTTTCCACAATTATAAATTGAAATGGATAATTCAGTGTTAAATGTCTTTATTGATGTTAATCAAGTAATGTTTACACTGTCATTGAGAAACTGGCCTTCAACGCCCACTAGCAAAATGCACAGCTCTAGTTTAACAATGAAATATAGTCATCATGTTACATGTTGTATTGTCTGTAATGAATTATTTATAAAGGCAGATAGATTTTAAATTATTTTCAGTGCTCGGTTGCATGGAACTTGTGTGTGAGATTCCATGGTATGATGGCTAAACAAAGAACAGAGAAACTTCTAAAACTTTGAAGGATAATGTTTGAGAGATGATAATGACTGAGAGTATTTGCAGCCTCAGGCTGTGCAATGAAACAGCCACAGCATTACTCTGCCTCAAAATCCACATCGCAGTTTTGAGGGTAGAAGGGGAGGAGGCTTAGAAGCATTTGGCTTCAAGTATTTCTGCATACATATAGGATAAAAAGCATTAGATTATTAATATAACTAAACCAGTTTCATTTTTGTGTTACAAAATCTCTTTGGATTTTTATAACAGAAACAGGAAGAAAAGATCGAGAGTGTGATGGTATGTGGAAAGAACCTTCTATTTTCACATTAAAACATTCTGAGAGTAGGACTTAAAACTACTGTAGGAGTGATTTTTAAGATCAGTAGCATGTTCACATGTCATAATAAAGAGTGTCTAATAGGTTATAAGATTATTGATATATACTTAATAATCACACACACATAAATCAGATATTAAGTTTTGTTATTCAGATTTTTATTTCTACCTTATTGATACATGCAGATGAGCTGCATTCTCTCCGTATTTGTGTCTGTTTCAAACTGAATCCCGGCAACAAAGTCTGTCACCCATGAGGCTTACTCTGAATGATTGTTTCTTAATAGCCCTCACATTGAAGTTGTTTACTGCCAAGAGCTGAAATTAAGGGTAGTGCCTGGCAGCCCAAGAGAAACAGAATTTCTAAATTAGAGGCTTAACATTTTTCATTTCTCAAGGAGTCTTTACATCAAATGCTCTCAAAAAGCCAATAGAAGGCATTTTAGCAATTTAGAACTTGGTAAATTATTTTAAATTATTTATTTACTAAACCAGGTTTTGCAGTAAAATACTGCATAAAATCAGTTAGGATTTTGATGTGTATCTAGAACAGGAGCATGAATGAGAGAGGATGCTGTGAAAAGCTGCCTAGGTATATTTTCTGCATGTCTCTTTGCTCTACTCTACAATGTCACTGGTATTCCTGAAAGAAGCAGTCACTGTGCTTATGTACAGGCTGAAGTTAGGAACAAATTCCTGCCATGGACTGTTGAAGTAAGGAAATTTAGTCTTAATGTGAAATTGATGTTCTACTGGTGCTGTTGACCAGGATTAAAATGTGTAGTCCTGTAGCACAGTATTAGCATATTGCCATTTCTAGGTACAGATCCCAAGTTTGCAAGGCCCTTGGACTGAGACTTCTTAGATTTCATCTGTCTGAACTCATCTTGACTTCTCTGGACCTTTGTTTTAACTTGGACTTCCTATGACAACGATTTCTCTTGTGACTCAGGTGGCTCTGCCTAATTTATTTTACTTACACATATCCTTCCACGGTACAAAATTAGTTTTCATATAGATAGCAGTAGCAAGTAATTACTCTGTGTAGAATGAGATATTTATGACTTTAGAGTAATAAAGAAATGCCAGGCTGGTATGACAGCAGAAGCCTTGAAAGTGGGGACATAAGATGCTGTGTAGTGGAGGACAAGGAAGGGATGAAAAGTGACAGGATGCAAGCTAACACTGGAGACCTTCAGGACTGTAAGAAAAAATCCAGTGTTCAGTAAAAGAAAGGGAATTGGATAAAATTGGCTTTAGGGATAGCAAAGAAGTAGGATCTGCTGTAAGTAAAGCACACCATATATACTAAATTTGTATAAAACATGAACTTGCAGACCAATGAGGAAAAAGCAATGTGTAAAAGCAATGTGTTGGGAAACATATAAAAATTACCCCAGTCAGATCTTGGTGTGATGAAAAAGAAACTACCCCCATCAAATTCCTCTCAGTGAAAGACCTAGCATGTATATGACTAGGTGTAGACCTCCTGTGGCTTATTAATGTTAGTACCTGGAGGAACCTGGAAGTCCAAAAGAAGTNAAAGAATGTGAAAACATTTTGCTGCCTCCCTTTCAGTCCTCTGAAATGCGAGCTTAGCGTGGGGGAAGCATGTGTTGCTTATAGAGGCTATTTACAAAGACACAAAGGTAATGGTGGTTCTTTGCCCTCTACAAGGTACATTGTTTCCATCCAGTGAACTCAGTGTACAGTTCTGCATAAAGAGCTGCATTCTTGGTCTCTAAATGCCTGCTTTTCCTTGTTAAAGTGATGTATTGTGTACTTGCAGTATGTTGATAATGTAATCAACAGAAATTAATCAGAAGATATGAATAATAGAAAAATTTTAATGCCTCTGAAAAACACCAGGCCCTTGTTTGACTACGTCTTTATCATCTATCTATCATCTTCTCACCACTTTCCAGCTGTTCTGTTCTGAAGGACAGAGGTGCCAGGATTCCATGGCACATTTCCAAATGAGCCGTCCGGTAGTAGGCTGGTTCTTCTTTTATCAAGTATGACTGTTGGCTTTAATTTTTCCTGGCTTTAGGTTTGAAGTTGGGTTTTTCTTGTTGAGGTTATGTTGTTTTATTTATATGTCCTAACAGGATGTTAAATAAACTGGATAAACTCCTACAATCCTAATCCCCTATGAGTCATGGGATTCTACACTGCATGTAGTGATCATCCCAGAGGAAAAAAACCCAAAACTCTTCCCAGCATAAAACTAAAGTCTCTTGCACTGGTGACTTAAAAATAGGGCAACTGTACAATATGAAGCTACTTTAGAAATGAGAGAGTAAGTGGACTTTAGAAAGAGATTATTTTCTTTTCATGCCTAACAAAGTAATGCACCTTGAGATTTATTTCTCATCTCTAATGCACTTTTGACAGAATAGCAAGTACAGAATGTACCTGCTCTTTTGCTTTTATCAGTTTCTTTGGAGCATAGCACGAGTACAGACTGAAACAAATACAAGTAGCAGAGCAGCCCTCAGAATTTTAATTCATTTTTCCTCCTATATAAAGCAGGCCTTGCCAGGCACACGTATTTTAGAGTATTTATTGTAGAGTGGGATTCTTCAAAGGACCTTAGAAGAGTTGGAAGGCAAAGAAATGTGGTAATGCTTCAGAATAGTTGGCCCGGGTAAATGAAAGAGCTTTGTGATTTGATCAGAACCGAGAGGGAGTGGTGGATCTCCTGGCTTTTTTTCAGTCTTTTACTTCCTAGTGACATTTCAAAGAATAAGGCCATTTCTCAGATTCTATCCTCTCATTCTGTCTCATTCAGTACACAGGATGATTGGCTGTGCCAGTCATAAAAGGGTTGGTGTTGGTCTTTGTGAATAAAAATTTTCACAGGTGTAAGCATTGCATTTGCGTGTTCTTAATGTCCACTGGTCAGCTGAAAGGCCCAGCGCTTGCTGAGAGAACCTTTATACCAGCCTTTAGACAAGTTGAAGAGAGTACCAATTTATTGTTGATTTTACAAACATGAGGCAGTCTTCATTTTCTCTGTACTCACTAGGTATGAATAAAATATATTCTTTTTCAGATAGGCCTAATAAGCTTAGAAAGACCTTATTTTAGAGGAATGTGTACATTCAATAAATTGTTTCTTAGGTTGTGTGTCTAAGATTTCCAGATGAAAATTAAAGTGAAAATGAGGCAATATTTTTTCAAATGGAGAACCACACTATTCATGAGATTTGTTTGTATAGGCTGGAAGACTAGCACAGGGATGCAGTCTTTTAACATTAGAGAATACCAATGAATTGCTTCATGTTTTTGTGCTATGGAAAGCACAGCGATTTCACAAAGGTGCTTGCAGTGAAAGCCTCGGCCTCAGTAAGAGAATCTCTAGTGAGGGAAACAACTATGTAGACAGCCATACTGAACTCTGGTCTAGTGTAGCCTATGGCATGTCTTGAGCGGAACCCCCTTCAAAGTATGCATATTGTGTTTGTGATGTAGGTGGTAGGTTCACATACAGTGGTATTCCCACCTGCATGGGCTTTCTGGCAAAGGTTTCTGTTGGCTTGGAAATCTTCGTGCACCCCTTAGTTCATTGTGTCTTGGAGCTCCATAGTGATGAGAGAAGCTGGGTGTTTCCCTAATGTTTTTAAAAATTCTGATGGAAACTGCTGTATTGTGGAGTGCTGCAAAGTCTGTATTCATCACAGAACCAAGAGATGGCAACTTAATATTGACTGAAATGATGTGTGTATATATATATGATCACAGTGGAAGTAAGACTGCATTGGGTCTAGGTAAATATCTGTAGAGGGGAATGAACTTCTGGGCATGGGGGGAGCAGCTTTTAAAATGTCCAATACTATATGCGTGAAAGCAGAGTGGAATGCAGAATATCTATTTTTTCTTGAAATAAACAGGTGATGTATCCATTAAAAACACATTAATTTATACTCCAGGGATTACTGCTAAGTGATAATATCCACACACAATGTTGCTATCTCCAACATCTTCCTTTTTGTAGAGCAAGAACTGTAATTCATTGTTTTCATTTTATTTACTTGGCATTTTGGAATATATTGTAGATAATGAGTTGCAAACAAGGAGTGCTCAGTATGTTAAAGACTATGAAGTTTAGGTCAGCCACTCATCAGGAAAAGTTTTATTTTGCATTTGCCATGACTATTTCTTGCCAAAGATAGATGCTAAAAGATGTCTAAAATAGTCTTAAAATAATGAGGAACTGATAATGCTAAAAATATGCAACTGATTCAAAAGACTTGTGTCTGAACAGTGTATTTTATGCTGTGGCATGGCAAGTTTTTCCCCTGAGGTCACTGTTTTGGACAGAATGATTGACCTCTACTGCAGGAGACAGGTTTTAAATGTAAATCAGCTACACATGTTGCTTTCTGGTTTCTAGGTGTAAAAGAAGATTACTGTTTTTTCCTAACATGATATAAGGTCATGAATAGGCCAAACCAGAAGGAACTTTTAATATCATCAAGCTTTGTCTTCCAATACTGCAAATTCAGTGTCACAGAGTTCCTTTCATTAATTAAGTCTCTATGTTTAAAGTGGTCAGGAAAACCACAAAAGACATCATTACTTGAATGGTTAGGATTTTTCTCATTTCTAGACTAAACTTACTCATGGCCAGCTAAAACTCGTTTGGTTTGTTTGTTTGGTTTTTTTTCTCAGCATTGTCCTTGAGCAACAAAGTAGTACTTCAGAGCTGTGTATCCCTTGGCCTTATGTCTAACAATTGTTTTGTTTAGATTTGAGACACACCCACCCATCTCCCACCCCCCAAAAAACCCGACCAAACAACCTACAACAAAACTCCCTTTCAGCTCTTTGTTTTCCTGTTCTATCTGGGGGTCCTTTTGTGTACCAATTGTAGTTTAAATAACTGTTTTTTGAAGAAAGTTCACGAGTGTGATATGCATGAATTCAGAAAATGTCTTGTGCAATTATATTCTTTTTCTTGCTTGGTGTGTCATATTAGATTCTCTTACATCTTTATCACATTGATAGGCCATAGTCTTTTCATGATCAACTTTTCTTTCCTCCACATCCTTTCTTTAGATGCTCTTCCTGCATGAATTCCAAGTTAGTCAAGAAAATGTCTTTCTTTTTATACTACTGAATTTTGCTGCTTCTCCTACTGCAGTCCTCAAGAATTCCATCTCTCTGATAACTTCATCTTCTTTGCAGAAGATAGCGTCACTTGCTCACTGTTATTTGTCTTCACATTATTGATGAGAGTACTAAATAAAATACTTCACAAGAATAATCCTTGAGGAATTAGAGATAACCTGTTTCTTACCAGGTGTGTTCCCTTTCACTGCCTTCATTTTCCTTCTCCCTTAAACTCCTTAATTATTTGCATGTTTTAAATTCTGCTGCTAATCCTCACTTTCCAACTTTACTACTAGCTCTAATGTGACACCATCTGTAATGCTTTCCTGAAATCCTGTTAGATAAGATTTACTTTGTAGCTCACTTATGTTGTATTGAAAATCTATTGAAGAAAAGCTGTCAGTTTAGCCTAGTGTGATCCCTAGCTGGCAAAATCACATTGTGTTAGATCTTGTTTTCCAGTTTCAACCAGCTTTTTAACTATTATTTCTTGCAAAATTTGTTCCAGACTTTGGCATGCTCTTGATGACAGTCTATTGCAAAGTGAATCATTTTTGTGTGTGCGTATGTGTGGGGTTTTTATCTCTCTTTGAGTGTGTACTTTCAAAGGGGCAGTAGCATTAATAAGAGTTAGCTCCAGGAATAAATGCATTGCAGACTGCAAGGCTCCTGAGTGTTAAAGTTAATTGGTACTGGAAGGATTTTTGGTTGTGGTTTTGTACAAAGCTTTTTTAGACTACTAATAACAAAGCTAAGCCACTTAAGTATATCTAAATAAACCTGAGATTTACTCATATTAAATAATACTGGACCAGGATTTTTTTCCTGTTTGTAGTACTAGTGGCTCAAATGAAATTCAACAGATGTAACTAAAAAGGCAGAATTTTGTCTGCTTACGTTTCATCTTGGCTGTAGGACACTACAGGGAGAGCAATTCTGCAGAATTTGAAATTTTTCCAAAGGTCAAGGAGTGTTTTTACATCCCTAGAACACTTCCACTTGATCTAGTAAAAGTTGTCATGGTAACATTAAGAAAAACCTAAAAGTCACCTTTTGTTTTAAAACACGTGCAGTCAAAATACAATGTTGAAATTATTACAGCTGGTCCACCCTGCCTCATTTCAGTTTTTGTTTACGCATTGCTTTTGATAACCAATGGAAGTATTTCTAGCTTAAAGTAGAGCACACATTACCAAGTATATTTAATCAGAAGAGATTTTGATTCTGAGTAAACATTAATTTAGTAATGCAAGGCATCTGTGAATGATATTAAGTAATTTGCTGAGTAGGAATAATAGATGGAAAGTGGATTTTAATCATGTTCTTTACCTTTCTGGGAAAAAAAATGTCTTCTTATGCAATGAACTAATGGAAGTCCCATGATTGGGACTATCATATCCATGATGGGATACTCCAGAAAGGTTTGTGCAAAGTGCTCCATGAAACTATAAATTATATATTCTGTGAGATGTAATTCGGCCAGGGAAACAACTGTGAGTGCATCTTCTGGGTGTTCTATGGTAGTTGATCAAATCACTTCCATAGGGAATGCACATATTGAATGAAAGAACAATGCATTCTGCTTTAAGTCAAAAAATCACCAGGCTTCAGTACAGCCTATTCTACGTAGTATTCTATTCAGCACATGGACTTTTGAATAATTTTACACATTTTTGACTGCTGTGGGGTTTTTAATTCATTTAGAGAGACTTGAACTTACAGCAATTAATTTCTCCCTTTTTAATTATTTTTTTTTTGTTTATTTTCAGCATTAGAAGAAAGAATTTGCATCATTAAAATAGTTGTAGTTACTGTTGTATAAGCATTTTATTAGTTATTAACTTTCATATAGTTGATCTGCATTTGATTTAGTTTTCTAGTAGGTAGCTTAGCAAAGACCATTTCAATTTGTGCTTCTTACTCTGTCATAGTTTTTATTGCAACTTATTCTGCCACCTGTCGATTGATCCCACTGAAAAGGTAAGATACATGCAAAATTAATTGTATTACTCTAAGACTTTGTTAACCGAAACACTTATTTCCTGACCTAAATACACATCTTAGGGTTTAATTAAAATAATGGTATCTGATGTTTTTCCTTATTATCTTGAAGCAAATCAAACTTTAATGGATTTTCTGGAAGAGAAACAGACAGTATTCACACAAAAATAAAAAAACCCAAACCAACAATGCAGTGTTATGTTATAAACAGGTCAGTTCTTAATTGAGGAAATGCATTTATGGCATCATAAAAATGGATGTCTGTGTTTCTCTAGTGAATAATAGAGACGACATTGATATATAAATGTTTGAAAAACTGAAACTTCCAATTTATCATTTATATAAATGAGCTTTAAATGCCCAGTCCTTACATTTCTTAAAATGGAGGGGTTTGGATTTGGTTTTTGGATTAAATCCAAACACTTAATTCAGACATTTTAGAATATTTTTCTAAATTTTAGGGAAAAAAAATCAATGACTCTAAAAGAAGCATGGCAATAGTTTTTGCTATTGTATTCAGTTACCTTGTTCTGCATCTTCCTTTGAGTTTCTACATTTCTTCCTTTTACTAATCATGGAGATATATGTTAGGTTTTACAATAAATAGAAAGTTGGCATGATTTACAGTTTTACTCCTTTGGATTAATATCTCTGCCTATTCATCTGCCTCAAAGTTTGGTTCTAATAGTGATGTTCCCAAGAATGACATGAAAAGGTGGTAATATTCCTTAGTGAAAGAAACACTATGGTTATAAGATTAGCTCTTGTTACTACAGTCAATTGATACTTCCATGCTCAGAGGTAGTTTAAATATTAATTTTTTAATGATGTCATTATGCTGGTAATATGAATAATTTAGTTACCAGTATCCTTTGAGAAACACTGACTCTGTTTTCAGCAGAAAGTATCTATTCATTGCTCGTTGTCTGATACTTTTACTATTCTAGTATGTCATATATTGATACATCAGACCTGGATTTTACTTCAGTTAGTCATTAAGTCATTGATACATCAAAATGTCTAATTTCATTGCAAATATATATTGTTATGTATCATGAGAAGACCTGAAATTTTAGAAACATGAAATTGCTACCTATTTACCAAAAAAAAAAAAAAAAAAAAAAAAAGCAGCTTTGGTTTGGGTTTTGGTTTTTTTTTGCTTCTTCCATATCTAGCAGGTAGTCTGCTTTGTGCAGTGTGTAATATTTTACTTGCTGGATCTTCAATGGCTGTTGGAGTGCAACTGTGTAAAAAGGGTATCTTTTTGTGTTTTAATTTGTCACTTTTGCTCTTTTCAGCTGCACAGGCTCAGAGTTGTGATACTGGATAATAGAACACGTGGTAGAAAGCTTTGATTTTTGAAAATTGCTCTCACGCTTCATCTTTTGATACCGTATGAGTTTCCTTTGCTGTTATTTGCTATGGAATCTAGATGCTTTCAGAAATACAGAGTGATTTGAACATCAGCAGGTCAAAGTTCCCTTATGTTCTTTTCTGTAGCAAAAGGAAAAACTTTATACTCCCTATTGATCATGCACACCAAAAATTTACTGTGAATAAATTTTATTGTAAGTGGATCCGCTTGGCATTGTGTACTATGCATCTTTGTGAGGCTGTTTTGTGAAGTACTTTATGTAGCTCTGCAGGAATTAATCTGTCCATTGGAGAAGCATAAGGTATGATAGCATTTCCTAATGAAGCCAGGCTATAAGTGTGAGAAACACCAGCTCACATATAGAATGTTAGAGAGGACAAAGTCATCTAAGCAAAGGTTAATAACAAAGTATAAAAAGGGTTTATTAAAAATTTATGAAACAGTGCTGAATTGGGTGCATCTTCAGGTTAGATGCACAAATTCTCTTTTCATTTTTAGGTTTATATACATTTTACCCCAGCTGCTTATGTTTCTGTCTCCCTTCTCATTGGTTGAGAAGTTAGAGCTCACATCCTTCCTGACTGCTTAACCTATTGGAGATTGAATTTACACCTTTTTACCTTGTAAGGTCTTAACACCCCTACTCCAAAAGTCATTACTCTAAACACACCTTTGATTAGTTGATTAGACTATGAGTTGTCCCACAGTCTTTTCCCCCCCTTCTACTGTTCATTGTTAGTAATTGCAGGCACTCTGGTGGTGGTTGACTTCAACAGGTGGTCCTCTTGATGGACCTAGCCCACTTAAGTAAGTCTTCACAGCCCCCCCTGACAATGTTATGTCCGATCCTGGTTATCTTCAGCCTTCGTGGTACTCCCCTACTCTTTTAAGTTCCTCTTTTGAAGGTTGCTTTTCCCCCTTTGTTTCCTTTGCTCAGATAATATCCTTTCCTTTACTCAGATGACATTCTGCTGAACAAACATAGTACTCAATAGCACAAGGATATTGATGATTTATCAGGAAAGGCCAGTCTATGAGACTCTACAATCTGCAGGTCCTTTTCAGGATGTACATCCTGACGAAAGGATACAAAGTAGCTGAAACAAAACTTTAAACCCATTTTTCACTTGAGGAGTGCCTTTGTCTAATGGCAAGCATTAACACTGTAGACTTTCAAGATTGACACTCTGGAGTACTAATTGTTACCCAGTGAATGGAAACAAAGGTTAAATAATGTAAGGTCACTGCTGTGTTCTTTCTTTTTTGGGAAACCTGATTTCGAAAAGTTATTCTGTCTTGCTTTGTGTGACAAGACGGAGGACTTAACATTTTGTAGTTGCTGTGATATCTACATAAACAAAATATTGGGAACTGAAAGTGTTTCTTGAGAGTTGTTGCAGAATATAAGCGTAACTTTGAACTCATATTCTGATGATGGGCTTAAACAAATTGGTACTAGTTGAATTTTGGTGAAATGTTGTTTATGCATAAATTTGATATTGAACTAAAGGAAAATCTTTTCAAAACTTCCCACCTCCTTCTTTGTGGGTTTTAGTGCAACAGCATCTTGGTCAATGTAAATAGAGACTTTTCTCAGGTCCTGTACATGGGCCACTTTGACAGTTTAAAGGGAGATAAAGGAAAGACCTTCTCAGCTGTCATTGAAACCCACATAACAGTTCACTGACAAAAAAAGTAAAATGCAGTGCATATGGCTGCCAGACTCTACAAAGGGTTGTTATAAACTTGGAGAACCTTTTATAATAAAGCCAAATTTCTCTATCAAATGTCCCGGCCTTCATTCCTGTTGATTCAGAAACATAATAAAAATTAATTCATTTTTATATAGACAAATACACTATTTTGCTGTGGTTTTATTTTCTAATAGATTTCAATGGAAAAAAATTGTTAAAATCGGTTTGTGGTAGCATTTCTATGTAAAAAAAATAAATTTGAGAAAAATTAATAGCTTAGAATCTTTATAAATGAAGACTGTCAACTACCTGGGCTGTGCTAAATTTGTTAAAGATCACATTTACAGTGCTCATGGAAATATCTGGAAAAAATGTTTTAATAGGAATGGGGTTGAGATGCTAATCTTCTTGTGAGACTGTATTTTTCACCTTGTATTGCAATTTCAGATTCTTTATTTAGTGGAACTCAGTTTTCTCTCCTTATAAAAGCCCATGTAAACAGAACTAAATTCCATGCCTTTCAGACTTTTATAGCTCCTTAACATGAATTTGTTCTTTTCCTGCTATGTAATGAGGATACAAAATCAAAGGCTAAGGAAGCTGCCTGGATTCTTGCCTTAATGTTACCATACTTTGACATATTTGACAGGATGTCCCTTTGCTGTTTTTCCTCTTTGTCTTCCTAAAGAAAAACTGTCAAGTATTCCTAAAACAAACGCCCATGACACCTCTTTCCCTAAGACAGCTTGTTAAACCTGAATCTATGTGAAGAATATTTCTTTTTGCCAATTTACCTTTCAGAAGTTCAGTTTGCAGCAGAAAGGACATGATATTTGTAGATATACAGTCTTTATAGAAATGTTAAAAATATGGCAGAACTGAAGAGTTGCATAAGTGAGAAAACTCTCTCTCGAGGCACTCAGGTTCTTGCTAAAAGTCAGTGGCTAAGTGCCTACAGAACAGCTAAAGAGAAAAAGAGAAAAGATATTAACTGGAAAAACATATACTGCAGTTATGCTGTGGACTTGTGTTCAAAGGCACCACTCTAAGTGAAATTGCCCACAGTCACAATCTTCTACAGCAAAATGCTACTACTTCTTGATATGCCTTTTATATGTAAAATGTCTCATTTTCTGACATAAGTTTGTGTGTTCATGTATATGTGACTCAACAGTATGTAGGGATGAGCAAAAAGTGGAATCTAGATTTGCATGAAGTTTTAAGGGCTAATCTTGGACTTCAAGGAAGCAACTTGAACCTGGGCTTTTTGTTTAGGATTTTAAGAACAACTACTCTCTCTTTTTTCCCCTATACTTTTTTCAGCTATGCTTTCCCAAAGTTATCATTTGACATTTCGGTTTTAGCTCATATCTGAATAACTGAATTAAGTTTCTTTATGATTTTAAGTAGCTGTGTTCAAACATGGCTCTTGTTAAGGAACTAGAAATGTATGTAGGTTGAACATAGTCTGTTTTTTTTTCTGACACTTTTTGAATCACAAATGTTTTGCAGGAACATAGCTAATACAAAAGGGCCTGGAAAAAACCCAAACACTAGAATTAGGCAAATATATTCAGGGATCCCTATGCATTTAGCTATTGTTTCCACAATGGACACATTCATTTCTGGTATCCTGGTAGCTATAGAACAAGTTTGTACTGGAGAAGCACTACCCAAAGCAGGATAATAACCTAAAGCAGTAACCAGCCTGCTAGAAAGACAGGCAGATTTTGAGTGGCTTTTTGTCATCTCCTTTATCCCTACTGTTGTGCCAATAGTCAGCGTAATGCTTCATGTATATGCTAGGTGGGTTCCTGTTTCCTGCT
Source organism: Pedionomus torquatus (assembly GCA_013398155.1). NCBI lineage: Eukaryota > Metazoa > Chordata > Aves > Charadriiformes > Pedionomidae > Pedionomus > Pedionomus torquatus. The sequence continues at coordinate 83,305 of VZRU01014082.1, read as the reverse complement.
GATTTCAGAAGTTATCAAGGATCAAATATTGCACCAGGGCCTCCCAAGGAGTTGCAATTGGCACATTCAACCTCCAGCTGCATTATTTCCCAAGTTTCTTGGTTGCCTGCTGCATTAATTTTCAGTCGTCTTTTGACAAGTAGTTTTAGTGTGGAGTGGCAGTGTTAAGAAGTCGGTTCACTAACTTCAGCTCCCCAGGTGAGGGCCAAGAGGGACAAAATATGATCTGTCTCCTGCGAGAGTACACTTTTTCTAAGGAAGTGTACTTTTACTGTTTGATTTTGAGAAAGAAGAAAGGGAAGATCCAAAGTTTAGACATACCAGATTAAATATTCCTGTTTAAACACAGAAAGCAAAACCAGCGAGAAAAGGCTGTTTTCTTGCCTTTAGCCCAGTTCTCAATGTTATTTAGCCCAGAGTATTTTCTTCACAAATAAAGTTATGCATAGCTATTGCTGGTGGCAATAATTTCATTGTGAATGCTACTCATGGATTTTCTTCCTGATCTCTCTGAAATCAGGAGTAACACATCAGGCTATTGAGAGAGTGAATGGTGCCACCTGTTGCAATGGCATTTACACCTTTTTCTGTGACCAGTGGGTTGGGGAGGTTTTAGAGGTAGATAAAACTTGATCACAATGGTTTTCTTGGAGCAACAGTGTCGCTAGATTGACCACGTGTGAATAGACACACTAGGTAAAGCAGTGTGAAAATTGCGTCATGACAACATTGTTTGAAACCGACATAAAAGTCAACCTCATCTATTGATGAAAATTTATTTTTCAGTCATGTGGTTGGGAGGCTACTAGTGTTTTAAATTCATGTGTGCAAGTATTTGTGGCAGTAATCCTGAGAAGACTGATGCTAGGAACACAGACCTTTCCATGTGATTTTATCATGAGTAGTAACAAAATTCTGTTTTCCTGTGCCTTGCCAGAATTCCTATAAATGTTGACTCTGTTCGATGCTCACAGTTTTGCCTTATGTACATACATGTGGTATATACATATACACGCCTGTGTTATGAGTGCATATTTATGTATACACACTTCACATGTAAATTCCAAGTAACCAGGGTAATTGGGTAACCATAACTATGAAAAATTTCTTGTCTATGACCCATTCACCCAACTCCAACAAGCGGAAAGCAGAGCCCAGTGAGCAGAAACTGGAACTGTACAAATGTGAATTGCGATGAATTTTTTTCTACCAGTTATTAAATATTTGTAGTCTGGATGAGTATAAGGTAAAGTCTGTGTTGCTTTGTGCTCTCCTGTGCACTGTAGTTGAGTGTGCAGCTGAACAGCTCCTCAGTGAGGTCTGTAAACACTACCTAGTCCTGATGCAAAAAATTTGGTGATAATGTTTGTATTTGGAAAATCTTTTACCTTTCTTTTTCTCAGGATTTGGAAAGGTCATACTCACTGTATTCAATACTTACTCAAATGGGAGTCTAAAGCTGAAAAGTACAGGGATGTGCATGAGGCTTAATCATTCCCTTTGTGTATGCACCTTCTTATGGCATTCAATGAGCATTTACCATTGGATTGGATAAACAAGTAATAAAAGACAGCCTTCTCAACATCTACTGAGATTTGGTGCAAAATTTCTTCTCTTTCAAATTTTATTTCCAAAACAAACAACTCACATCCATATTTTGGTCAATCTTTTTAGAAATTTTTGTTTAATATATGAGAGATTAAATTGGGAAAGGGGGAACTTGTAAAGAATTTTACACTGGTTACCATCTGTATAAAGCTATAATTACAGCTTAATATTTCTCACATGTTGATTTAGAATGAAGCAGACTGTAGTCCCCTTTCCAATAATTTCTCTTCTCTAATACCAAAATGAAACCTGAAGATGGTCAGAAAGTGTTTTCATAGATATCTTTAGATCAGATGTTTTCAAATCTGATTATCGTTGCTAACTGGAAAGTTAAAGCTCAAAGAACCCTTTTGGTCTTGGAAAGGTTGCTCTCTAATAGTTTTATTATCTACAGTTGTACATGTGCTGTGTATGTATGACTTGTTCGTGTGGTGGAGCTTCTAAAGAGGAGTTATAAGCTAACACAAAGCTGTGCAACTCTTTCTTGTATTGGAACAACAATATAGTGTTTTGTTTCCTGCAAGGACAAATGGTAAATGAGGATGGTAAACCTGCAGCATATAATCCAGCTACTGCTATAATAGAGTCAATAGTGGATGTACAGCTTGCTGACACTTGAAAGAATAGATATCTGAAAAGGAAATGATGTTAAGCTCTGTGTTTTCTCTATTCTTATGCACTCAATATCACAATAATAAAAATAAGCCTCTTCATCAATACTCGTTACATATAGTTCAAGAAGGCAAACAAGGTTTAATGGGAAATTTGTTATGTCTTGGGACTATGCTCAGTTGGTACCTCTTTAAACCTGCCTACAATTTAAGAACTCTCTACAGAATCTACTTTTAAGTTAAAGAAGCATCACTTAGCAACATGAAAAATCATCCCTGAACATCCCAGGGCATTCAAAATTATTCAGTTTACCTCTAGTATGTAATTAATATTTTTCATTAAAAATATTTCTTTCATAAAAAGAAATTAGTATATCAGTATATTATAAAAAAATTACTAGTTCAGATTTCAGAATTATTTAGACTTTTTGAGGAAATCATATTGCAGAGTAGGATGCAATTCAAACTGGTGAAATTTCAGATTTAGTATAATTTGCTTTTGGTTATTCTGTGTTTACTGAACAACAGCCTGATCTCTCCATTTGACACTCAGAATTCTCTCTGTCTGTTGTCCGTGACCTATTTCTGTCACTTAATTTCACTATCCTGTTCACTTTACCTTGGAGATACTGAAAAATATCTACTGTGTATTTTCAACATACCACCCCACTCCTGTTTTACATCTTCACTACCAAGGGCTGCAGTTGTGTTCTGAACTCTCTTTTATATTAAAATTTGGTTTGTATCATTGATTTTACCCCACTGTTGTTGACTACTGCATCTATCCTAGAGATAAATGTTCTGGAAAAAATTCTAAACAAAAGCCCATACCTCTTTCTTCAATTTATTTTCATGACTGACTTAATTTTGAAGATATCAGAAATAGGGTTCTATCAAAAATGCTTTAGGGTACTTGTAGCCTGTATTGCAAAGCTGTAGAACAGTATAGATGGAATTCAGAGCATCTTGATATTTTCAGTAGTTTTGGTGCTGACATGACCAGGGCCTGCTCTGGAAATGTAATCCTATTAGCTCTTCAAGTTATTCTACTCTAAATTCTTTAATGTCATTAGGATTTTATTGTAGTGATTACCTATGTACTGACAATTAAAAACATCTGAGATTCCAGCTATCCCTACATCTTTTAAAATTCAATAAACGTTTTAGGAACAACTGTTACATATGCTAGGCTCTGACAGCAGAGGTACTATTCAATATAATATTTAGCTAATGTCTTGGTCTTGGAGATTTTTTGAACTTAAGCATGAGTTCAGTTAAGTATGCTGATTTCTCATTGCTAGAATAATATGTATGTTTTGCATAATTGTTTACTAAAGTAATTCTTGGTGGCACAATTGTATTGCAGTGCTAATACCATATTAGTATATATTATATATCTTTCTGTCAGTAACTCTCAAAATGGGAGTTCACAAATTTCAGTTAAAGGTACTAGCACTCTGGAACTCTTTCAGAGCTCACTAATAAAAAAAAAAAAAAAAAATCTAGCAGTTTCAACAGGAGTAAACTCACACCTCCTCCCCCCTCCTGCCCCTAACAACCCCAAAACATACCTAAACAAAAAAGCACTATTTCACTGTGGCGCGTTTAGAATGTCACAAGATACAACTGAAACAGATCACAGTGGTGAAAGGTCATGGACTTGGTATTTCCTGAGCTACAGAATACTTGAGGAAAATTCTAGCTTCCACTTAACCATGTTTGTTTTTTCTCTGCAAGCTTTGCTCACTAGATTTGCATGACTTTGCTGAATTTAAAACTTCCCAGTTAGTATGGAAAGGACAGAATCCCTGCTATTTTCTTCCTGAAGATTTAATAAGATTCCAGAGAGGAATGACCATTTAGCTTGTTTTGTTTTGCTTTGTTTTTCTTTCACTGCTTTATGGGTCAGATAAATGATCAGTCTAGCCCAGCCTGTGACAGCGACAATAGGTGATGCTTTTTTGGGAAATCACAACAGCTGGGCTGCTTTCTTTTGTCCTATCTACTTCTACTCTGCTCCCCATCTCCCCCTAGCTTTAATGATCATATCAGAGATATTAGTGGAAGATACAGCAGTGTCCAAACAGTAGAAATGACAGATGAAGCTGTCTGGTGTTCATTCAAAAATTTTCCCACTTTGTAGTAGAAAAAAAGTTAGTTTCTTAAAACAAAGTAATGCAAAACAGCCTTTCAGTTCACTCTCACAATCACTACTACTTCTCGTTTATAAAATTTCTTTTTTAGCTGAACATGTTGTTTTGACTAAATGGCCCTTTTGGTTAATCATTGCACAAAACATTCCCCTGAAAAAACTTAGACAAAAGCAATGCAAGAATGGACATAAAACATTCAGGTAGTTTGGATTCCTGCCAAAACAAAAAATTCTGTGCCATGCTTTGAAGGTTCAGAATTTTGTGCCAGGAAAGTTCTGGAAAACTAGGGAGTTTGCCTTTGGCCATGACCCAAATCTTCCTTGATGTGCTGAGCAGAATGGCTTCTGAATCACACTGGGACCTTGTCCAGATTCACTCATAGAGACAAGAAGGCTTCCCTCCAGATAGCTGTGGGGACATAGCTAAGGAAGCTGTCTGCCGCTTGTCAGAAGACAGTCCACTCTGGATTGAGTACTAGAACAGTCTTTGGCTAAGAGGGAGAGGGGAGGGCCCTATTGCTGGCTCATTAGAGCACTACATCTGCTCTAGCTTCAAAAGTTGTTTGGGGATCACTTCACTACTGGAAATCAGTGACAGGTTCCCAGGACTTCACAGAGTTGTTCCCTAACTAATGCCAATTAAAAAACAAACAAACAAACAACAACAACAACAACAAAACACGCAAAAAAACCCAAACCACAAAAAAACCCAAACAAGCCACAAACCAACCAAACAAAAAAGCTACCAATGTATAAACAAACCCTAAACCAAAAAAATCCATCATGTTAGGCCGTTGTTTTTTTTTTTGTTGTTGTTGTTCTCATAAGATTAAATGTTATATGCTATTTCTTATGCTTTAGTAGCATTCCGTACACTTATCTCCATTGAGACATAACTGAAGTGTGTCTGAATACCATTACTAAGGTGCTACTGAAAGCAGGAGGTGCTAGTATCTATTGGTCAGCAAGCAGGATAATTTGTTCTGAGAGAATGCATTTTCAGAGAAGATGTTTAGAGATTTCAGAGATCCTTATGCAGATATAGGCATCAGCTGCATTCTAAACTGTGTATTACAGTTACTTTTGGCAAAGTGATAACAAGTCTTTGTTAACAGTTTTTTAATTCTTCAGTTACTCTGCTTCAATTACATTTTCTTTTGTAATGCTGATTATGTACCAAATGGGGATCCTGTATTGGACCTCTCACTTTCTCAGTGCTCAGTGAAAATCAACTGTATTCTTCTCTCAAGGACTGTAAAGGTTTGATGGAAGAAATGGCAGTAGAGTAGCACCTTTTCATGTAATGCTTGTGTTTCTACAATTTTATAAAAGATTATTCTATCAAGTGTACAAAAAATTTAATTCTGTATTTTGAGTCTTATCCACATGGCCCTAAACATGTCTTTTAAATCCCAGTGATGTGTCAATTGAAGAAACTTCATTATTCTCTAATGCTTATTTTGTATGTGCTTAGTAATATGATATTTAATTGAGATCTGAATCTCATAGATGGTATTTATTTATCTAATTTGATAAGATTTTTAGGCAAATCTGGCAGATGCTCTATAACAGCTTTTTGAAGAAAAACAGGAATGCAGCAAATAAGTTTCAATTTCAGGTCCTGCTCTGCCATCTTCAACAGTTCTGTAAAAACAGACTGATGGATAATGTCAAGGGAACCTGGAAGGATTTACACAGGACCATCAGGAAGAATACTTTCTCATCAATCTCAGCCAACAGAGAAAAGACTGCTATTTCAATGCTATAGAAAAAAATTTAATGAGATGGGATTATATACATCAAAGTTCTATTTACCAGTAATATACTATTACACATTAGGGAAAAAAAATTGCTGAAAAATATTCTTAAAGACTCCATTTCTAGAGCTTGTTTAAATTGTGTATCTTTTCAATGACTCAGAGCTTCTTCATACTCTAGGTTTTGTCTTAAAGAGGGCCTGTAACTGATACCTAGTTTTCTTCTCACAAAAAGTTCAGGCAGGACTAATTCTGTAGAAGCAGTCTTGTTTCTTTGTTGGCAAATTTCCCAAGAGGTAATACATTATCTGATTTATAGGCATAGCAAAAATGGTGTGGCAATTTCAGAAAGTGTTTATGATACAGAATAAAGAAACAAACAATTCTAGAAGACAGAGTCCTTTTTCAATACGGTTGTCTGTGTTCTTTTTATGTAGGCTAGGAATATTTTTTTTTAAATTACTTCAAATAGGTTTTTGCGTGTTGCATGGAAATAACAGGAAACTTTTCTTGTAGAGGAAATCATCTGCTTGACTTCTCAAGTAGTGCTGTGTATCTGAATGATATGCTGAATAGCTCTATGCTGTTGTATGCAAGATGGATCTGTAGTTATAGGAGTAACTCATGGTGTCTGTGACTGCACTTGGCATATATTGTTCAAAGTTTCTGAATGTTTAAGAAGTAAGAGAAGAAAGATCATTTTCATACTAAAGTAACTGTGTGTTGTTTCCAAACTAATGGGGAAATCTACCTCTCTGGCAGTTGCTCTAAACCTGCATCTAATCACATGCAGATTCAAGCTCCAGCACTCTCAAGTGTACAGGTAATATGGATGTATAGGAAACCTTCATATTATCTCCTTAAGCAGCCTGCATAAAAAGCTGCTGTGCTGAAGGCCCGTGGTGTCAGTGAATTAACTGTATATCTAGAATACACTGCACTACAAAAAAGTCAAAGGGAAGACAAATCTTCACTTCTGAATGATAATGCTGATGTACTGCTTTCAGTGTCTTTGCTTTGGAATTGTCTTATATAGGCATGTGTGGATTTCCCCTTTGTTTATTTTTTTTTTTAATTGAATGCATTTAAAATGACTTACCTTGGCTTTTGCAACTGTTTAGTAATATGTAATCTTACTTCTTCAAAAGTTGACTTGCGGGAGTGAGCATGTTGTATCTTCTTAGGATTTTAAGCTATTGCTTTGGAGTTCATCCAAAGCTTTCTGTAACGTGCATTCTGTGGTGCCTGGCTGGTGAAAAGTTTAATCTTCTTGATGAACTGGTTTTTGAGACGGGGTGGGGTTTTGTATCATGACTGGGGCTGCAATCAGTGGCTGGAAGTTTGCAAAGAGGCTTTATTTGTCTCTGTTATCTGGAATTTGCCTGTTCTTGCAATCAAACAGATGAGTAACATAGAATTGCATGGAATATAGATGATGAATAGCTGCTTCGTTCTGACCAATAATCTGACAGAAGACTGTCATACATCATTTTGGTAAGCCTACTGCTGTCTCCATTTACAACTGCCTGTAACTGAGACTGAAAATATGTCCGTTAGATAAAAAATGAATTTTGAATTAATTATTCAGTGTTGTTTTGCAGAATTGGAATCTATTTGTCCAACAGGTACCTGGAGTGTGCCCCCTACTTACACGTATGATACCATAAGAATCTTATCACTGAATTCAGCATGTTTGCATCCAAGGAAGATGTGGTATATCTCCATTCTTCTCTAAAAAGTGTATTGTTGACAGACTACTGTTCTTTGTATTCTTTCTGTGCACTGGATTGAGATTTTTTCATTTCATGCATCATCATTCACAGCTTGCTGGAGTAATTCCATAAAGTCAGTACATATCCTTAATACACGCAAACAGAAGAGGGAACAATATATTTTTGCTGTTGTCCTTGAAAGCTGGACACATTTACATAGATTTATTTTTCCTTTTCACCTCCCGGTGAGGTCTATTGAGGGGTGGAGAAAACACAATCTCTAGTTATTTTAAAATATTTCTATGCTTGGAGTTCATTACTAATTTGTTATGGTGTTTGATTTTCTGTGTGGTTTTTATCACTCAGTTAATATGGAAAACAAATCCTATTTAAAAGGAGACATATTGTGCAGTCTTGCTGAAGTCACCTTGATAGTGCTTCACCTGTTAAAGTTCAGGCATTTAAATAATTACTTGTGACATAAATGTCCTGTTGGCTTTGATCTAGATATGTGGATGGACTTACAGGTTCATATTCTGTTACATGCATCTATCAACTCATGACTAGAGGTCACAAACTGGTTTACTGTTCCAATAGTTTTCTAGCATGTGGGAGTCCTTAGATGGTGAGAAGGGACTATAACTGAGTGTCAGGGATGTAGGGTGAGAAACTTGTTCTGTGGGCTTGACCTTGATAGGCCTTTTCATTTAAAACATAAAATTACCCTAAGCTGCATGAGCGAATGCCAAGATAGCTTTTTAAATCTTTGTGGCGGGAAGTATAATACCTTGTTCCTGTAGTCGAGGTGTGCTGCATGCTGCTCATGCTCCAGGCTGTAGCTAGAAACCTTTGACAGCAGTGTCAAATGGAGGACCTCCCATTGATGATTTTCCTTTCTGTCCCTTCGCTGGTCCCTGGCTGCTTGTTTGTGTCTTTTAATACCTAGTCAGGTGTGGAGCCACACTGAGAACAGGATGTGAATGAAGAAACAGCATGCTGGGGTAGGGATGGCATGAAGTAAAAAAATGAATCCTTGAACTGCCTGTATTGCTACGTTTCTGAAACCTCAGTACTACTTCTTGGAAGATTTGGAAATATAACGAGTAGTGTATCATTGGGATACACTGGGACAGGTTGGTCCCTTTGTTATAGGTACGCATCAACTTCTGTAACGGGTAGATGCATTCTGTCATGCATTTTGTCCAGAACAGAAAGTGTCAGGTTTGAACTGAGGCTGAACTGGAGCCTGATAAAATAAACATGTGACTTAGGTGCTGATTAAAAATGCATGTGTTTATGAGGGAAAACAACAGGAAGTTCTGAAAGGTAGGTAGATACAGTAATGGGGAATTAAAAGGATCGGTGTCAAGTTTCAAAAGAGAATGGAAAATAAAGTTGTTGTTTTAGGGCTCATTGTTGACTCTAAGAGGCAAAGAATTAAGAAAAAGCCTGCTATTTTTACTTTTCCTTTGTTTAAGGGAAAATTACCTGATAAATTCTTTATGAATAAAGACAACTACATCAAAATTGCAACACGGAATTGGTATTTCTGATTAGTCATGTGAAAAAGAAAAAAAAAAAAAAGAAAATTTTTGTTTGGGTTTGTATTTTGTTTTCTCATCTGTTTCCAAAAGGTAGGAAAGGAAGCATTATTTCATACATTCAGCTTTTCAGGTTAAATCTGATTCAACATTTAATATTAGTCACATAGGATAGGCATGATTACTTGTGGAAGCTGAGACCTGGTTTCTATAAGCCATATTTTTTCTGTAGAGTTTTTTGGTTTTGGTTGGTGGGTTTTTTTGGGTTTTTTTTGTTTTTTTTTGTTTGTTTGTTTGTTTTGGTTTGTTTTTTTTTTTTAATTACTGCTCTATGGCTTTGAGACTGCATTCAAAAACATAACATATGACCTAAAATAAGCTATGTTTTTCACGTTTGTATCTCAATAGATTTCTATGGAATTATTAATAAGTATATGTGTTTGTAAACACCTGGAATGCCTCCAGTTTTGAGCAAACTTGGTGCATGCACGTCAAGAAAATGCATTCACCCCTGGATTGTAACATTTATTAAAAGTCATGTGGTAGCTTATGGTGTTAACAAAATTTGGATAGAAGTTGCTTACTTGTGACTGAATTCTGCATTGGACTATGTGGCAAGTACAGGCAGTGCTAGAAATTACTATTTGTGAGTGAGTCTTAGACCCTGTGTGCTATGTAGATAGTGTGTAAGGTGATGTGCATATGATGACTGGTAACCACAGTATTTGCACAGGTGTGGCTTGCATGACCTTAGTCTGCCACATCACATGAAAGATGATTCTTCCAAGTCAAGGCACTTTCTTTGTGCTTCCCATGCTTGGAAATAATATATGTTTAGCTCTACTGGCATCCTGACAGAAAAGAGAATTTCTGCATTTTTAACTGAGTAAATTTAATCTCAGCCTTTTCTCTAAGCTCAGCAGAAGCATAAAGGGAAATGTGAGTACGTATTTTTGTTGTCATTTCTGACTGTATCTGTACTGTGTGTTTACATTCTGAGCTCTCCATAAATAGTTTTCTAAGTGAAGAAATTAAATCCTTCATTTCCAGTTTCAACAGTATTGCTTGAATAATATGTCACAGACAGATTGGACTCTGCTCACTTCAGCAATGTAGCACTGCAAGAAATGATCATGAACTTGTTTTGGATAATTTTGAAGAAGCTTGGTGTTTCATGATGTAGAGAAAGTGTTCGAGAAAACTAAGAACTGCAAGGATAGCCTTTCCTCAGCATTGCCAATTCCCTCTGTAGGTCCCCAGCTGGAAAGAAACTCCTGCTATTTGACAGGGTGTGTACTGCCAGGGAAGGTAATGAGCGAGGGTCTCTATGCTGAAGCAAAGTTGTGGGAAGAGACAGTAGTATGTGACCATTGAAAGTGCCAATAATTTACTAAGAAAGATAGACCTTGAAGATGCTGGATCTCATAATTTCTCAACATCTGCTAGTTTGCATATGTGGCCAAAATGGATTGAAAAATTTAACTGTAGACAATTTTCCCTTTTTTTTTTTTTTTTTTTTTTTTTTTTTGTAGGATAATTTGATCTACTCTATGGGCAGAGTTTGAGACTGAATGAGAGTGTGGGACTTGGTATCTCGCCAAGGAAACCAAGTTGTGGTGCTGCCATGCTGCCACGCTGCCACTGTGTGCCTGTGAGCAGCCTCCCACACTATCATTTTCCAGCCTTGGGCAGGACCAGCATCCTAATTTCTGAGAGATAGACATACTAGGTAGATATAATTGAAACCAACTAAAGATCTGCCTGGGAAGTATTGGTGAATACACTTCCTAAAGGTTGTACATGGACAAAGTATTGCTTATACTATTGTTATTTTGATTTAAAACATCATATTTTAGGTCGGGAGTACCTGCCAGAGACTTGCAACAGTGTGAAATGAATTATGCCTTGCCTCTGCTTCCTCAGAACACGAGCTACTTCCATAAAAATCCCAGCCCGTGTCTGAAAACTGTATTTGAACTTATACTCTAGCAGAAAGATCTTTTTCTTAGTAATAGTAGAAATCTTATAAAATTACACTAGTAAAGAGTTACACTAATTTAAATATAGGTATTATTTTTTGCAAGTTCAAACTCAAACATGTCAAAATTAGTTCTATAACACTAAATCTTAGATAGCTAGAACTTTGTTTTGTTATCAAAACTTCAATTAATTCAACAGTCATGACACGATTTGATTTTTAGTTTCCATGGGAAAAACATAGAAGTGAAATATTTGTGTAATATTTTTAAACATTGAAAGCATTTCATTAGTTCTACTTTCAAGGATGATCAGCTTGTGATAGTAGGCTTAGGACCAGGCTCAAGGAAATGAAACCAAGCACCAAAGTTAAATTACAGTGAGAAATTACCCTTTTCTAAATGTTCCTTCTCTTTTCTTGGACATGAAGTTTTTCTCAAGTGTGAGCATGAATAAAATATAAAACCACTTTCCGAGGAGTGCAACATAGTAAAAATCTGTAACTAAACTCCAAATATTTTAATCAGCACTGTATAATAGAAATAATTTAATAACATTTAATGCTCAGTTACAATGAGACGTGCACAGAAAACATGATAGATTAAACCCTGAAGTCCAAATTCTGATCTTAATTAACACCAGCATAAATCTACAGTGAATTTACTGAATGCAATATTACACCTGGATCACTGAATATAGATTGGAATGTCAAGGTACCACAAAATATTGTGCTCTTCTCGCTCATTGAACACAGTTCCATTCACATCATAATGTAAAGCTATTTGTCCAACCCTAAGTTAACACATTATGTTGGTCTGTATCTCTTAATTAACAGAACAGGGCTTTTGAGTCATTGGAAGTTCACAAGGAAGTTAGGGTATATTAAATTAAAGATAACATCACACATTAGTCATTAGAGTGACAACGTAATTCCACATTCCTAAATACTTGGTTTAACAACACAGTTTACCATTTCCAAATATGTAAACAGCTCTCATGCACCAACCCTTATAGCTACAACCCTTATGCCCCCTGGCTGCAAGGGCAGCCCCTAAAGGAAATGCCCAAAGGGTGGCTGTGCAGTTGCCAGCTGAACCACTCTGGATTAAAATACAGAAAATTTACTCCTGTGTCCTACCTCCCCCAAAGGTAACTAGCCCTCCCAGTTTAAAATTTGATAAATCATTAGTGTGTCAAAACAAGCAGCTTAAATTTAGAATAGTTATGTTGCATTTGTAAAATTCAATTGCTGTATTTTATGTGTAAGAGCAATTTATGATTAACTGTCTTCGCAGTCATAGCAGTGCAGCTGTCAAAAGCTCAGTAAGACAGTATTATTTGGATGAAAATTCTGTGTAGTAAATCTTTTCTACAGTGTTACCAGAGTTTTTCAACACTCGATGGTAATAAGGCGCCTCATTATCATAATGGAATGATGACAGAAATGCTATTGCATTCAGAATATGTGATAAGTATGATTGTCGCGTCTTATGAAAAAGCAACATTTGTATCATTTTAACATATCATTAGGATATCAAACATACCCTAATTCATACTTTTATTGTGGTAAGTTAAACCAACCTAGAGATACAGAAATTGTTATGTCAGATCTGTCTTAGCATATGATCGAGTAATGAAAAGACATTAGGTGCACATGGCATGTCTTGCGTTGAAAGGCTGAACTCTTGTTGGGGGATGTCAGGATGACCCCAGCTCTGACTAATTCTCATGTGATTTTGAACAGATCCCTTTCAAGCCAGTTGTTACAGAATAGTTGCTAAAAGTTGCTAAAAAGCTATTGGAAAATTTAAGTTGCCCTAGCTGATTGTTAGGAAGAGACTGGCACTTTCCAACAGTGATGCCTCTGGCCAACTTAGGGCATTTAAGAGTCTCAGTTTTCCTCTCCAGTACCAAGTTAAAGTACAAAGGCAAAATGCCCCTTCACTCCTCCTTATAGTTCAAGTTCTTTGAATAGAAAATAGAGTGAATATAGACCAAGCATTTAAACTGAAACTCATTTATTTTCCTTTTTCTTTTCCTAGGAAAATCAAACCAAAAGTTTCCTAGCTTGCTTTCATTGGTTTCCCAATACAAAATTCTACATCTCCAAAGTGATGCTTTCCATTAAAAATGCATAATCTTCGTATGGCAGGGTGGAGGTCCCCTTCACTCTTCCTTATCTGTGTTTATTAATTTTCTTAACACTCTCTGCTTTCCCAGTGGATCCGAGGCACAGCCTAGCGGCTGCCCAAGTGCCTGTCCCAGCCTCAGCTGACACCAGGTTGTGAGTTGTCACCCGCTGACCCCCAGCTGCCAGCCCTTTTCCAGCTCTGGCGCTCACAGAGCTGATGCTATAGCCAGTAAGGCCATGGGGCACAAGGCTACTGACCACAGGGCAAGAAGTCCCAACACGTTCTGACCAACACAAGCCTAGACAGTTCCTGGGGCCCTGTTGTCCAGGACAGTCAATAGAAAATTCATGTTTGCAGGGCTACATCAGTTATGCTGGATTTGAGAGGAATGTTGATGTTGGCATTAGCAAGGACACATTAAAAATGGCCAAGAAATTGTCCTGTCCAGCAGCCTAAGTGTGAGAACCTGGCCACCCATGAGAAACCAAAACTAACTCCCTTCAACAGCTATTTTTTCACAGTTTTTTCCTGTGGCAGGGTCTCTGTGGGAAAAGGCATAAAAATGTATTTTGTCCTTCTCCTGTTTCTATGTAACCACCCAAGCAAAACTACAGGAACAAACTAAACCTGTGTGTCAGAATGAATTCATTTCAGTATATGAATACATTTTACATTGACTTGTCATCTGGTTTTCAGATGCAGCAGAAAAAATGAATCACCCTCACCCAAGCTATGCTAGACAAGCGCAAAATAAATGCTTTTGTATTCTCTTAGAAAAACAGAGGAAATAATTTGTGGTGCTCCTCTTTCCTATTGGGTATTTTAAGTCTTAGACTAAGTACTGTCACCAGCAAAAATGTAAATGGTTCTTACTTCAGTCTTTTAGAAGAGGAGGCGGGAATATGCACCTGGATTTAGAGTAAAAGTAGGTGTGCAGATCTGAGAGTTATTACCTCATACTTCAGAGGTGGGACACTTGCTGGTTATTGAACAAAATATAGTGTTTAGCAGGTTAGCATCAGCAGTACAGTCAGAAGTGAATCCTGCCATATTCTTACATTGCTCTCTGCTGAGAGCCTCATATTCAGGATTTTGGATTTTGTTTACACACCTAAATTTCATCCTTTGTTTTATAGGCATTTTTTAATTAAATCTAGTGACCTAGATCCCTATCCCACCCTAAAGTCCAGGGTCAAAAAAGAATGCATTCGTAGTATAGAGGACATATGCACCAAATGTCACAAGCCATTCAGATAATTTGATTTAAAAAATAGTTATGGAGGAAGATGGATATTTCTTAGAAATAATAATCCGAGACTGATCTTGTGGTAGCACAGCTAGAACTAGCGGTATTGATTTTGAAAAGGTATGTTGGTGTTCAGCATGGAGTCCAGTCCAGTCTGAGTGAGATAAGAAACTTATGCTGGCAAATATGATGTATACAGAGAGGAATGGTGCTTTCTGATTGAAATAAACCTGAAGGAACTTAATCTTGCCGGTCTAGTATTACTGGCATTTGGTATGCTACAGCTGTAATAGCATGCCCAGAAAATTTAATGTAAATTCAGTGTGACAGTTCTTAGGTGGCATTAAATAGAAATTAGCAATTTGTAAAATCTCTTTCCAGAGTTTTATCAAAGGAGTAGAAGATGCACAGGACATTAAGTCAAGTTTCAGGAAGTGTGTTCCATTTTAACTTTTGGATATGTGATTGATTTGACTCATGTGGGAATTGCAAATAAGACCTATTGAAGCAAGAGGCTTGATAACAATCTGAAACCAAAGAATTGTTTTCTTCTCCAAGTATTCAGCACACTAAATTTACTTTTATAATAGTATCATAACTTCATAAAATACTTTTTTTAAATATGCTCTCTCTTACCCTTTCATAAAAATGGCATTTGTGTTTCATGAAGTGGTGCTAAAGTTCTGTACAAACAGAGCTTTTAAAGTGCTAATTCAGAGTATTCTTCTCTTTTATTGGAAAGATAGGTGTGTAAAATCAAATTTTAGTCGTATCTCTGAAAACTAAATTGTATAATTTGGCTCTTTAATATAAAGTTTTTATATTAAAATTCCATGATGTTATCGAAAAGAATCTAGCAAAATGTTATTTTTTAAATTTCTGCAGTCATTGTTTGTCTTTGTTACTTCTTGTGTGCTAATGTTTGTGTTCCCTCTTGTGGATTTTTTTAGTTGACCTTTATTTAAACTAAGTCTTTTTTGGATTAAGATCAAGGAAGGTTAATATATTTGGCATCTATTTGTAAACTAAAAGAGGAGAGAAAAAAAATGACGGGGTTATTTTTTGCAGAGAAATGCCATAGATACAGAAATATTTTTTCCTGTAGTGTATTTTTATATCATTTGATGTCACCTCAAACAGATGTTTATTTAGCATATTCTAGCCTTCCATAAAGAGGTGAATTAATTAAAGTCCATTTCTGGCCACTGTTCTTTAGAAAACATGTTGTCAGCAACAGTTTTGTTTTCAACATAATTTATTTGCAGTAATTGTGAGGAAAAAAAAAATTTAAAAAATCCAAACCCTTTTGTGTGTTTGGAATTACAATTTGAATTCTCCTTTGAATTTAGGTTTAAGTTTGAAGATCTCTCTACACTTTTAAATTGGAAGTGATGGTTGAAAACCTGAAATAATGGAAGCAGCAGTGAAAATGCTCACATCTATGTGATTTAAAGTGTAGTCATAATATTATTATAAAAGTTCTACTTCAGAAATACTTCAGTGTTATAAATTTTTCAAAAACTTTGGAAGAATTAAGTTCTTGTAATCAAGCTAAGGATCCAATGAGCAGTTTCCAACTAAGCCAAATTACATTGTAAAGAAAACCAACAGTTTTGCCCACACATTTCAGTAATATCTTAAGTAAAATACAATCTTCACATTATGCTTGAAAGTCAATGTACTGTCACATTTTTATAAACTGAAAAACAGAGTTGCATTGTGGATGATGTGTGACCTTCTGGAGCTCTCAACCTGATTCATGCAAGAATGCTAGTGTCTTGAATTCATAAGAGGGAATTTGGCAGAAATATGAAGTAACATTTTTTTTTTTTCATGTCATCACATTCTGTACATATACTAATTCAACTGTACTTATGAAATCTTGGTTCAGTGATCTATATGAAGTAAGATAGACAAGCACCTGGAATATTAAAATTCTATGTTGAGATACCAGATAAGGTTTTGAGGTGCTTTTTGCTTGCTTGTTTTCGTAAGTTCTTTTATTATTTCTTAGTCATCCCACAGTCTCAAACTAGTCAGCATAACAAAATTTCTATATAGGGAAATTGTTAGCTTTTGCTTTTGACTTGGGAAAAAAACAGTTGAGTTTCAAGTCAGAACTCAAGTGGGATTTGGAGGTGATAGTTTTAAGCTATTTGTCTGCTCAGTTTCACCAGTCGTTGTAGCTGCTCAATTTCATAAACATAAAAATTAAGGCCAAAGGAAAAAAAAAAGCTACAGATTTGTTTTTGTTTGTTTATAGGAATTACTGGTAAGGCTCATGTATCCCGTTTGATACATTTTGTGTATTATTGCTTACATTATATGTGAGAAAAGCCTGCTTGGGATCTTCATATTTAAAGTAGAATTCATGAAGCAAAATTCCAGCTGTTCAATGACCACAAATAATAGCAAAGTGGTAAAGGTTTTAGTGTATGTATGTTTAAAACAGAAATAAAAAGCCCCAACTCTTTAAATTTGGAGGCTTTTCATTATTTTCAGTCGCATACTTTTGGAAGCTTTTTTTATCCGTTCAAGAGCTGGTTCTATTATACTGAATTGCTATCCTAATTTGGGAGAAGAAAACCTGTCTAGAAAACAGTTTCACATCTCTACTCGAATAACACAGAAATTCTTTTCTAGATATGCTATGAAAAGAATTTTTAGTGGTGATTTTGTATAAAACTTGCAGTCTATAGGTTTGACAAAAATTATTGACTAAGGTAATATCTTTTGTTAGCTACTGGTGTAGTTGGAAAAATTGACAGGTTTGGGTCTGCAAAAACCTTTCATGGCCCCTCTTTTTTCCTGGAGAGCAATGATATTAAAGAACTTTGCAAGATGTTTTGAAGGACTGAAAATTTTCAGTATCACCTTAAAGAGAGGTTTTGCTCTATTCTTTTGCTGCAGAAGCACAAAGATGAAAATAATTCAATTTGCCATTCTGGATCATGTTAGATGCTCATGGGCAGAGTGTTTGTTTAAAGAAATCCTTACATGTTTTAATTTTTTTCATAGGCTAACACACTCAGTACTTCCCAAAAGTCTCTCCTGGAGACCTCCATGTGGCAGTTACTCAAAACCTTTTTTCTGAGGGCAGGTAGGAGTTCAGTCTTGTCTCCAGCTGGACTATTCTCATCAGTGTGGATAACTAGCTGGGGAGTTTCTGGAACATCCAGGGAATTAAGTACGGTGTGTGTGCGCATGCAGGCATAGATCTGATATCCAGTAATACAGCTATAACAAAAGGACAAGAATTTCATCCTCTATCTCACTTATACCTTAAATTCCATAGCTCTTGTTCCAGTGGGAAAATCTGTCACAGTTAAAAAACAAACACAGGTACCAATTTAGTTCCTTGCTTGAGTACATGAATATAATTTTGCAGTAAAAGAATATGGATAAGTGAGAAGAGGTCGTTTTCCCATTATTTTAAGGTGAGTTTTTTCATCTAAGTTATGAAGGTTCTTCAGATTTAAAGGTTATGTTGCCTCATCATGATATGCTTGTACTTTAAAAAGATGCACATTGGTAAGGGAATTTGATAGTTGAGTACTTTCAGTTCTTAACTTCTACCATCTGTGATCAAGATGACCTTGGTTCTTACCCTTTCCAGATAAAATGTACAGTTCTTTTACAGATATTTCTCTCAGTAAAAAGTGTGACCATAAAGTAGTTCAGCATGTTTGCTGAAAGATAACCTCCTTGAAAACAGTTAGGAAGCTCAAGTGTTATACCTATGGGTAAGAAGTATCCAAAGCTGAATTTCTCTTTCTGTGTTTTGTCCTTTACACTTAGAGCAACCCTCAAGGGGTTGTGTATATATATATATATATATTTCTTGTTTCATAAATAAGATTTATTACTGTGCTTAAAAGTAAACTTGTGATTTTCCACTATTTACTTAAGCTCTAACATCTTTAATTACATTAAATTACATAAAATCAATTGCATTAAATTACATGTATCATAGAATGGTTAGAGCTGGAAGGGACCTCAGAGATCATCGAGTTCCAACCCCC
>VZRU01014082.1:0-64185 GCA_013398155.1 Pedionomus torquatus | reverse complement strand
TTCTATCCCACTGTACATGTCTCCGACAAAGATGTAAATTAATTACATTATGATATCTAATGTAGCTTTCTGATTTGGGCCATCTCAAGTGATTGCAAAGACAAGTAATTCATTTTCATGAATTTTTAATTGGGGAAAAATGTCTAAAAATACCTCATAGAGAGTTGGAAGAATCTAAAATCTTACTACTGTAAAATTAATTTTTTGTTAATATTTGGGTCTCTAGAGTAGATAAAGACAGATTTTTATAATGCATGATTGCTTATCAGCAATTGTCTGGATCATTACAAAGAATGACTTTGTGTCATTCAATTTTAATAAAATAACCTTATTTATTTATTTAGGCAGTTAGTGAAACTTCTTGAAAAATATTGAAAAGGAATTCAATAAGATAATAATTATTATTATTATTTTTAAAATTGCTTATATCTCTTAATATTAAGGCATTTGCTATAACAGGCATCTAGTGGTATAAATGATAAGTACAGCCACTAATGGCCAGACCCAGAAGAAAATTATTCTATTTCTGAATTCAGATAATTTTCTTCTAAAGAAAAGTTGAAATCTGCTTTCTGTGCTGGGTTTAGTAAAGCTGAAGTAATTCTGTTAAGGGCAGTGTCTCCTGTATGACTGCTTAATAACCAAATTACTTCTTTAGTCTGTAATAATACGTGGGGTTTGTATCTTCAGACAGTATAACTGATTCATCCTTGTTAGCAAATACTCTTTCTCTACATGTAAGGGAATGAAGAGATGAGTCAAATTATACCACAGGGAGAATGAGTGAAAATTATTTTGGGGTAAAATCTAGCTTTGTAATACTCCATAGAATGCTTACTTAGAGTGTCCTAAATTGTTTGCACTGGAAGAACAAACCTTTTCAGAAGAAATTATTTAGCACATTAAATTTTAGAGGAGAGTCTTCAAAGACGTGTAGGTCCTTTGTGCTGACTTTTAAGACTACTGTCGTGGATACGTGAGGACTGCCACAGTATTGCATGAGAGAAAAGGTTCTCTGAAGATGAACTGGAGTTATCCATTTCAAGTTTCTAACACAGACCATAGTTTAAAGCATGAGAAATAAATTTGGAAAAAAAAAATGCATGTCAGTGTGCTTTCGGTATAGTTTGGTCGCAGCAGCAGCACTTTTGGTAGCTGAGTTGCTACACTCTGCCTTGACAGATCCTCCTCACTGTCTCTGGAGTAACTCAGAGGGAATGTAGCTTTTAGAACACCTCCTGAAGTGGCAGTGATGCTTTCACTGTACTGAAATCTGCCAGTATTGTCAATCCAGACATTTCTGCATGGAATGGGTGAGAAACATGTTCAGGAGATGATTTCCAGTTTGAGCTAAAACTTTATTTGAAGTAAGATGAAGGAAGCTGACTGCAAGCTAAACTAGTTAATTTATGGCTCCCAGACATGTTTTACTTCAGCTAGTTAATAATTTTTAAGATATAATTTATCTTGATTACTAAGGAAAAATTTTTGAAGAAAACTAAACATGCTTTGAACACCACTGAAAATATCTGTCTTAATACATATATAGAATCAGTTCTGGTTGCTTAATTTTTAATAGATTACCATATAAAAATCAACTGCTCAAAAACTTATCTGAAAAGAAGTAAATTTCTTTTTGTTTTTCTGGTTTCACGGTCACTGCAACCCAGTAGCTTTATGTCTGAGTCACGTTGCCTCCTCAGCTGCATCTTTAAAAAATACTACATTCTACCACTAGGAGAATATGAAAACAAACAAGACAACAATGTTGTTGTGTTGTAGCAACATTTCTAAGTTGAAATCTTTTAGGGTTTAGGCTGAAATGTTTTGGCATACACAGTTCTGTTGAAACAAAGCTGCCTGATTAAAAAGGAACAGCAAAAAAGTTTGAACCCACATTTTGAAACAACAACTGTTGCCACACCTACATAGAAGCACCTGGGAATATTTTCAACTCCATTTACTTCAACTGGGCTATTTGAAAATATACGTAACTGTATAAATAACTGTTCCTGCTGTTGCCTGAATAGGACTCTTCCTGGACTTTTGCATTCCTTTTTTTTTTTTTCCTAGTGGGAGTAATCCTTAGTGCCTTGAGACCTGTAAGTGTTTGCAAAACCACTCAGTGAGAAAACAGACTGTAGTCTGCCCTTAGCAGCAGCACACAATTAAGGATTTGGAACGGCAATAATTCATTTCTCACGCGGGATGTGTATGTAATCTTACACTTACACATGTAAGAGACATGTTACATGCTGCTACATTGTTGGAATGGCAATAATTCAGCTAAGGATTCCCTAAGGAAGGGGTATACAGAACTTTTCCTTAATACAAGAGATGGAGCAAATGAATTCATTTCGGTTCTGAAGACTATCCCATGAGAAATGCAAAGAAGAAAAATTTATCAAGTACTTCAAAATTATTTTTTTTAAATTGTGTTGTATTTCATAGAGTGGTTTGGGCTGGAAGGGATCTGAGAGATCATCTAGATTCAACACCTTGCCATGGCCTGATTCACCTTCCACTAGACCAGGTTGTTCAAAGCTCCATCCAGTCTGGCCTTTAATACTTTCAGGGATGGCATGTCCACAGCTTCTCTGGGCAACCTGTTCCAGTGTCTCACAACCCTCACAGAAAATAATTTGTTCCTATTCTCTAACCTAAATTTTCTCTCTTTCAGTTTAAAACTGTTATTCCTTGTCCTATCACTACTCTCCTTGATAAAGAGTCCCTTCCTATCTTTCCTGTAAGGCCCCCATTAAGGACTGGAAGGTTGCTCTAATGTCTCCCTGGAGCCTTCTCTTCTCCAGACTGAACAGCTCCAATTCTCTCAGCCTGTGCTCATAGAAGAGGTGCTCCAGCCCTCTGATCATCTTTGTGTCCCCCCTCTGGACCCATTCTAACAGGTCCATGTGCTTCTATGCTGGGGTCTCCAGAGCTGGAGGCAGTGCTCCACAAACATCCCCAAGTCCTTCTCCATTATGCTGCTCTCAATCCTTTTTCCAACTAGCCTCTATTTGTGCTTGGAGTTGTCCTGGCCCACATGCAGGACCTTGCCCTTGGCCTGTTTGAACTTCATGAGGTTTGCATGGGCCTGTCCAGGCCCCTCTGAATGGTATCCCTTCCTTCCAGCATGTTGACCTCACAGTGCAGCTTCTTGTTGTCAAACTTGCTGAGGGTGCAATCTATCCCACTGTCCATGTCACTGACTGAGATGTTAAACAGCATTGGTCCCAATACCATCCTCTGAGGAACATCACTCATCATGGGTCTCCACTTGGACATCAAGTCATTGACTGCAACTAGGTGAGTCTGACCATCCAACCAATTCCTTATCCTTATTTAGTCTGTTTCCTTCAGGGTGTTTATAAATTTATCAAAATTCAATATCTTTGTAGTTATTCTATTCCAGTTATTCTATTCCAGCTTTATAGGGAGAAGCAGGGAGAACTTGAGCCCATTCAGTTCCAAAGTTTCATTTACTGGGGAGAAGTAGCAGGGCTCCCTACTGAGCCACGATTTACAAGATGAATAGTGAATGCTAAAGATTAAGTAGTGATTTTCCTTTGTTTGGTGCTTAAGGGAAGAAATAGGGTTACTTCTATGTTTAACTTGGGCTATGTAATGCCATTCTTACAGTGTATCGTTCTGTGCAAGTGTTTCAATTCTCCAATATGGGCTTCTTGGGAACTAAACATGTCAGAAAGTAGTGTTTTAAGCAGGTTGCCCTTTTTAGCCAAGGGAAATATTTTTTTTTCTTGTCTTTTTTTTTTTTTTATTTCAAGTGTCAGGTTTTTAAATTCCTCATCAGAAAAAAAACTTGCGTGGGCTGAGGTGGAGGTTTCTTCTGAAAACCTTTCCATCAAGGATGCAAGTATGTTACATGCTTGATTCCTGCAATATCAAAAGCAAATATTAACATGAAGATAGTAAGATTGAATTTTATCTGTAAGTGAATTATGCAGACACCAAACATAATATAAATCCTGAAGTAAAAGTCCTTAAACACAATAAATTGTCATGTTTTCTCTGTAAAGAAAGCTACAAACGTGGGAACAAGAAAATCAAAATAATTCTGGTTGCATTGCAAGTTGTCCTGGTTTGAGGTAAAATGAACCAATTTTCTGTTTTACAGTTTTGCTTTCTTAGCTAGGCCTCTCCTAGTTAGCTGGGCTCTGAAATTAACAGCACATTGTGCAGAGCTGTTCCATCTTGCAGTGATAAGACCTGATTGTACCGGGGGATGGTATGCAGAGAGGCCCTTGTTTAGACTTATTGCTTGAAGAACCAAGGTCAGATAATTTTCGTCGTTCGCCCGTCGGAGGGTCCCGCGTTCAAGGAGGAGCGGACAGGACAGGTGACCCAGGACTGACCAACTGGGGNGTGGTCGTCGTCCTGGGAGCTTGATACGGTTTTGTGTTTACTGTATACTCCCTTTTTCCTTTTTTTTTTCCTATATTTCCTGTTTATTGTGCTGCTTATATTTTCATTAAAGTAGTTTAGCTTGTTCTAAACTCTTGAATCTCTTTAACTCCTTCCTCTCCTCTCTTTACCCAAAGCGGGGGGAAAAGGGAGGGGGGTGGGGGGCATCTGTCGCTCAGGGTTTGGTGGGTTTGGCTGAAACCGCGACACAAGTGCAGACAAAAAAACAGTATGCTGAATCAGGACTGCATGTTTTTGTTGCTGTCCCTTGGATAACAGCAACCACTGCTTCACCAGCTTGCAGAAACGTACAGAGAGGATTATTACTTTGGGAACACTTCACAAGCATATGCTAAGGGAACAGAAATCTACTGTGAATTTTCAGCAGCAAGAGAGAACTTGCACAATGAGAGGGCTGGAGACCAATGCCTGCAGGTGAGGTGAGGTTTAAAATGAAAACAGGCACAAGACTGTGGGTAGTCAGGGCTATGGCATCACTGAAATTACAGAACCAAAACAGCTTGCATAAGTGAGCACTCTGTTGGACAACTTCAGAGCACCTTAAAAAATTCAGAAATTATTAAGAAAGGGGCTGCGCTTTAGTGTGTGGACGTAGCAGGTCGTAAGCTTGTTGAGAGATTATGAGTCAGGATGACATTTGTAACAAAATATTTCTTCTCATTATAGCACAATTAGGCATTTTCAGGTAATGGTCTCCTTCATACTGACATGCTTGTGAATAAATGGAACCTGTTGACTTATTTGTTGAGACCTACTGACTCATGTGACTTGCACGTGTATGTTACCATCTAGGGGGAATAGAATCTCCAGGTGCTGTACCATCTGTTTGGGAAATATTGCCCTGTACCTGACTTTTAATTTTGCAAATTAAGAATAAAACTTAGTATTTGGGGATTATTTAGAAAAGCAAACATGTTTGTAAATACCAGTGAATATCTCTCCTTTCAAGCAAGGAGGCTTTTCTAGGTTGTTTAAATAAAAAATTGCTCTGGAAGGTCAAAGATTTTCAGTTCTCTTTTCCTATTGTAGATAAAGAAAAGACTAAATGTTTCCTGTACACATAAGTCCAGGAATTTATAATCATGGGGGCTTTAGTAAAATTAGTTTAGACCTAACATTTTACAAGTAACCCAATATTTCTTCAAATTATGGCACAATTGGCCTTTTTTAGGTAATAGTGTCCTTGTCTTTGTTAACAAATACATGTTCTTGTGCAAGCTGCTTAAAATAATCATTAATCTATGCTAGTTCCAAACTCTACTCTCTGTACGTGGTCTGGGAAGTAGAGTTGATTAGAAATGGTGGTATTTTGTTTATTCTGGGTTGTTAGGAGTTGCTGGTATAGGTTTTTATCTTGATTCTCCTGTACTTTAGCATTTAATTCCTTTGAACCCTTTACTTTTATATCTATCTATTAAAAGAATACATGTCTCTCACCAGAGGTTGGATTTAGTTATACTGAGTAATAGTAATAGATTATCCTACTCCCTACTATTTCTAAATGGGCAAGACAGACAAGTCTGGCATTCAGTTCTATCCTCATTTGAGTTAAGGACAGAGCTGCTCTTTTCTGCATTTTCATTTATAGAAGTCTTTAATTAAGACTCTAGTGGAGTTACACAAGGAGTGAGGTAACATTTTACTGAGATAGTGAAAAAAATTTTACCTTAATCAACTGTTTTCAGATTACAATAGAGGTTTGTGGCCAAGCTTAGTACCAAATCCTACCTGACTCTGGTTTTGTCTAGGAATTTGAATTTCAAGGTGATCTTTCCTATGTACTTGTGTTTGTGGTACTGGAGTGCTCTTGAAGGCAATAAGGTGCCAGCTCACTCTATCAGAGTATCTGTGCACCCAAGTGACCTAGGACATTTCTCTTGATGTACTTGTGGTTCTGTTCTATAGGTAACTAAAAGCGGGAGACCTCAAAGATTTAACGAATGAGTGTGCTGTTTTTTCTTAGGCTATTATTTTATTCAATCATCTCTGGGAGTAGCTGGACAAGTTGAAATAGACTGGATAAGATACTACTGGCAGTTCTTATAAATATACATGACTTGTTTTGATACAATTATGTGTTCCCATATAATACAGGCTGAGCTATGTGACACAGACAGTGAGTTATTTACTTGTACTATATATATATCTTCCATTTTAATATGCTTTTTCATGCCAAAGCTGATAAAAGATAAAGGCAGTGTTCTTTCACTGTTCAGCTACTAATATCCCTCCAAGCAAATTGAGTCCGTTCTAATGCAACTAGTTAACTAGCTTCAGAAATACTAATGCCAAAGAACAGCTAACTGATCATTAACCACGTTTCTGGTCTGAGACTTTAAGAAATATTTAAAAGGCAGTACGGTATACATAAGCATTCCTCCTCTTTATGGAAACTCATTAACACCATGCATTTCTTTAGCATTTAGTCATTACCACCATTTGTAAGCCTTGCTCTCTTATTGATAACTCTCCCTGATGTTTTATCTGAATTGGTTTTTTGTTTTTTTTTTTTTTTTTTTTTTTCCAGTCTGAGAGGAACTATATACTAAACTAATCTTGAGTTTCTTCATCATGAATATTTCATTAATGTTAATTGACATTTTGTTGAAATTAAACCTGAGTAAATGTCTTGAGACATATTTTAGACAGAACAGATAAGCCAAGAGCCAGGCCACGTAACAAACATATGCTTCGCAATGTGTTTGGATTTATTTAAATGTGATTTTGGTCTTGGCCTTCTTGATGTATTCGCAAATGAAATTGCATTTAGAGCTCCAGTGGAACCAGAATGCAGCTGGGCAAATAACAGTTTGTTGTTTCTGACAGTTTTTAAAAGATCTTTTTAATTGGGTCAACAACACAATCACAATGGCAGGTTATTAGTTGCACAAAATATGTTCTGTCCTTACAGTACTTTTTAGTCATAGCCACCAAAACCAGTGATTTTTCTCCGTGTTATAGAAACGTTATGTATGGACCTTACTGTAAACCAGTGCAATCTAGGGAACACTGAACTGCTTATAAATGCACTTTTATAAGAATGTTAAAGTTCTGTCTAAATTTTAAAAACTACTGAGAGGACTGAAGCAAGGAAAAGACTTGCAAAGTCTCAGTGTTTGCACCTGAATGTTTTCTTTCTAAAAGTAAAACCTTTATTTCTAGTTTGATTTATACTGCCCAAGAGCACTGAAACTATTAATGTCAGATGTGATTGGTTTCCAGCTTTTTCCACTTAGAAGTATGATGACATGTTTTATTTTCTTTAATTATGGCACAATTATTTGCTACTCACACTATTTCTATTATAAACTGAGTTACCCTCTTGGCCTTTTCTGTTATTAATCTGTCTTTTGCCTCTCAAAGCATGCTTTCTGAAGTCTTAAATACCTAGAATATATCCACACTATTATCTTTGCAAATCTGTGAAATATGACATGCAAATACCATCAGCAGTATTAGACGTTTAGCCAAACGCTTTTAACCAATACAAGCTTATGATAAAATGTTAAGATAAGTGCTATATTTCATTAGACAACATAAATTGAACAGATCAGTGAAGTGAGCCATTTACAACATTGTGCAGAGACATTCTTAGGCACTGAGACTGTGCTTCATCTAAACGTCTATTGTCTTCTTCCTCTTCCAATGTGAATCCCCTCGGTGGTCTGTGCGTTGCTTTGGTACCATAAAACTTCAAATCCCCTTAGATGTAGAGTAATATATGCAGTCTTAATCTAATGATTCAGATAAAGCTGTAACTAATAGAAAGGTTTTATTGTAAATACAAATGTGGCTCCAAAGTTTTGGCTCGCCAGGCAGGTCCACTTGAAGTTTCACCTTTCAAAGTACTTTTGTTTTATGTTCCCATTGAAGGCAAAAGTGTAATGGAATAATTAATAATTCATAAAATACTTGGCACGATAAAGAGTTTGCTTCCATGTCAGGTTGTTTTAAATAATATAAAGAATCCTGGTAATGTTTTTTGAGACAGTGCAAAAGCTACAGTATCTGATCATTTTTACATCTCCTTGGAGGGATTGTGAAAGAGTACTCTGCACCAGAAAGGCTTTTAATGAGATGTGTCACTGAAGGAAACCAGTATATAAGCAAGATGATTTCCCCTTTTTATTTTTTTTTTGTGTCACAGTATGCAATACTTTGAGCACAACATTAAGAAAAATACCCATTTGAATCAAATGGGAAGACAGTTGAACATCATTTGGGGTTCAATAGTGTATACATGACCAAGGTTTTATTTTGTCACTAGTGTATGAAATGGTATGCTAAGAGTGGAAAGTAATATCCAAGGTGCAGAGCTTTCCTGAAATGGCATAGGCTTCCTACTTACTCATGATTTGTAGTAGTCTTCCGAGAACATCAGTAACAACCTTTCAGAACTTCTGATTACAGATGGAGATGCAGTGTGTATTAACAGCTGGTCTTTACCAAAGGGAAATTACAACCAGACTGACATTGAGTAGAATGATGAAGATGCACTTGAACTAAACCAAGTTAAGTAGATGACATTGCAATGGAAGAAGAGAACAAGAGGATAGTTGTTTAAAGCACCTCACACTTAGAAGGTTACTTTAATAAGCTTGGAAGTGGAAACAGTGGGAAGCTAGTAGGTTGTGTTTTGTAGGGATCTGCACATTCAGAGATCTGAATTTTATCTTCTCATTTTAAGAAACGTGCAAGAACTTTGTCTTCTCTTGCTTGTTTTATTCCAGTACAGCTTCTTTCAAGTGAATGGAATCACGTTGTATTTACACCACTAAAACAAAAAATAAAATCAAGGCACTCACCAACCTTATTTGTAAATTCATGCAGAAATATCTGTAGTTCTGATTTTAAGGGTTGTTTTCTTTGCCCAATGAAAAGATGGCCTTTTGTGTAAATTTAAAGTGCTTTTTTAAAGGCTCATAAATTTATCCTCTTACTTAAGGGAATAAGATTACATTACAGTGTCTGAACTGATTTGGCATGAAATAAAATCTAGGCTTTCCTAATAAAAGCGTTTTATCATTATTCTCACAACAAAAATTATAAAGAATTTTTGGTTTTAAAACAGTGTTTGAAAACTGTAACACTAAATTGCAGCGCTGGAACTATTTAAATTGGGCCTTTAGTTACTCATCCATTTAGTTTATAAATCTTGTCTGCTGCAAGCAGAGTTTGAATATTAATCAGTGTGAGCAGTGTTATGCAAAACCAAATGTAAAATGTATATTTTGGGGTGAGATTAAATGTAATTGCAGTGATGTTTGAGAGAGTATAATTTATTTTAATTAGGCATTTGCCCTTTCTTTTTACAGTATTTGATTTATCCTCATTTCTTAAGAAGCATTTGTTACCCAGGCCCTTCCCACCCTCACTATTTAAAAGCTTTTAGATCCACACCTTTTTGATGGTGTCAGCCATGTGTCACTACCTTTTCTCTTGATGCTGGTGTCCAGACATCTTGATTCTGAAGTTTAGCCAGGGTAACTGACCTGATTTTCCCAGCTCTAGAATGAGACCAGTAGGAGCTGATAATCTTTCACTTCATGGGGCAACAAGCACAATGTCTTCCTTTGCATGGGCCTAAGGCAGTGCATCCTTCAGGAGATGTATGGAGAAGGAGCACTGTAACGTCACATGGGGTTGCTGTCCATCTGTGATCCTGTCAACGCTCTTCATATGAAAGATTTCAAAAGACATAATATGTGAAGATGCAATACATTCAGTGCAAACAATTCTCATTTGGTTTTGCATATGTAAGTGGGCATCAGATGTCTTTGAGGAGTTGTACAAAAACCCTTTGGCCTTCCCAGGATTGAAGTTGAATGTAGTGCAATTCCTCATAATGGCCCAAGAAGGAAAACCAGTATTGTATGAGTGGTATCTCCAAATCCTTTCAGTTACACCTTGTATCAACCCCACATGTGCAAAAAGGGCAATCAAATATCTTTATTAGTAGATCAGAAAATATTCATGCACCTTTCCTGTGCAGTGGGAAAAGAAAGGATAAATAGGATACTGCATATATTTCTCATTCCTACACTTTTAAGCTTGATTCATTTTTGCTTTTAATTTTTAAAGCCATATTTTATTTAAATACCTGAGAGAGAATTATGGCAGTATTTTTTCATGGTGGTAGAAGTCCTTTCTGTTTATTTCTGCAGATTGTTAGCCTTTCTGAATTGCAGTGGAAAGTATTTTCTACAGCATAGTTCTGCTTCTTACTGTTTCACATCCTGTCAGTGCTGCCTTAAATAATTATTAACTAGCAGAAAGCAGACAGGGCAGTTGTTTAAATTTTTTGAATGATCAGTTCCAGGTCATATTAATTATTCTGAAAAGCATTTAACAGCTTAATAAGACAAGGGTTTGGCCGTAAGTGTCATTTTCATTTGTTTGTGTTATTTGAGACAGTTATAACTGGCTGCTTAATGGTCTGTGTCATGCAGGTGTATTATTAGCTCTCATTGGCACATTTTACTCAGTTGTCATTAATAGCACAGAATGACTTTCCCATCATTTTCTCTTGGAATCCCAGATAGAGAGTAAGATCAGTGACAGTTTTATCAGCGAGTTACATTAAGCTGCTCTTTGCTGCTCATGAATCAATGTATTTTCATCTCAGACTGGTCCCTGCTTTACATATGTCAGTGCCACTCCACTGTCTCATTTGCCAAATGAATAACAGAGTTCTCATTAAATTAATGCTGTGATTTTTTTTTTTGCACCGGATTATCTGCAATATGTTCAATTTGCTCTTTTGATTTTACTGAAAAATGGCTCTCAAATACTGAAGAATAAACAACCACAGTTAAATAAGGACTAAAGAAGATAAAATGGTATTTTAGTTATAAAATCAGTCATAGTTCTTGACTGAAAATTCAGCAGTAATTGGAGAGGTTAGAGGCAGTGAAGCACAAATTTTCAGCTTCCAGGCCTACAGCGTGGTCACTTGTTATTTTATTTGTGCTAAGTAATATAGTAGGCAGAAAGGAAGGAAGCAACAGCTGCTTAGTCACTCTCCTTTTGGATAAGTTGCCCCTGACAGATTTATAGTATAAGAAATCAAGGTATATCTTATATATTTACTAGTTTTAAAGGAATAAGTTTTCATTTGCTGACTAAAGAAAGCCAAAGCACCTAAGTATTTAACCCACAGAGAAATAACAAACCTGCTACGATCAATAGAAAGTGAAGATGCATGCCCTTCTTTCATCTTAGATGTGGAGGAAGCGAGTAGAAGGAGCAGCAACCAGTTTGCAATAACCTAGTCGTCGAGGCTGTCCAGAAAATCAGGAAATCCAACTTCAAAGCCATTCCTTTACCCTTGTAAGCCCTTTCTAGTTTTAAAACAGTTCATGCCAGTATTTGTTGACCCTTGGCAAAATGTGAAGGAATTATTGCCTAAAGATTGTGCAAATCAGTGTAAAATAATGTAAAATTAATATTAAGCTGGCAAAGAAGAGATAGGGAAAAAGAATGAGAACAAAAAATGAAAAAAATGATGATAAAAAAAGAATGCATTCATGCAGGTTCTGTCAATCAATTAACATTACCAATCAACACAGAAGCTGTTAGAAGATAAATAATAAGAATGCAAAACCAGATTTATACAGTTATTGTGGGATTGGAGTTTAAGTATGGTTTAAATCAGGCCCATTACTAAGCACCATTGGTCATGTTGCTACATCTGAAGACTCCTGACCTGAGCATACCTTCAAGTTTTAACTGCCATGTTTTCTTGTTGTAAAAGCATAGCAAAACAGTTATCTGTAAACAGGACTGCTATGGCTGGTATTATTAGACAGGCATCGCTAGTGCTGGAATACTTTAAAAATCCAAGCAAAACAGATTAACAGTACAAACATCTCCGCTGTGGAGGATTTCTCTTGTCTGAGGAAGCTGGTGAAAAGAACCAGGATACAGGAGCAAATGCTCTCCCTGGATAATTTCAGCATTTCTTATGTCTTGTTCAGATGTATTTGTGACTAGTTATCAGGCCAGATGCTTTGCTGTTATGATCAAGACTAGCTTTTCTTTGCTTTGTTGTGCACATTGTACTTCATTGAAGAACTTGCCATTTCAGAAATAAAATTTCATCAATGGCAAATGAGGCAGCTCCTAAAGAAAATTTGGAAATAAGTGATTGGTTTCAGACAACTTAAAAGAAACAAGAATTTCATACATTTTCCAACTTTCGGATGATGAAGGACCATACTTCAAATGCCTTCCTTTATTTTAAAGGATTGCTAATCTTTTTATGCCAAGCTCTCCTAAGGGAAAGAGATGAGGCCATTTTCTCATTCTCCTCTGTAGCAACCAGAAAATATGTACATCTGCTTCCTCTTAAAGATTCGGTCTGCAGATGAGACAAGCTGTGCTTCTCAATGTAATATTGTCAGCTTCCTGATTTCTGTGCTGCCTGTTTACATAACAGAGTTTGATCTCTTCAGTGCCCTTACGTTTTCTCAATTGAGCAAGAGAATGCACTAAGACAGATTCCAAGGTTATTTATAGAGGGAAACGTTGAATTGTGTGTTGACCATATTCTTGTGAGCAATGTCTAATAGTAAATTTGACCATGTTATTAGGTCACGATCAGAGAAATTGTTGGTACTATCCTCCTAAACTTTAGTTACCAGAGAAGCTTTTAATCAGATAAAGGTAAGAGACTGTTTTAATCTTTGCAAATAGTCAGCTGTGCATTTGCTGTGTTTCTTTCCAGTGTTTGTTAAACCATTAAATTAACTGAATTCCATGCACCGTAATATCTGACATTTGCAACAAGTAAATGGCATAGTGAAGATCAACATAGGACACTGCAATAATAGCATGTTAAAATTAAGTTAATAAACCCAAGTTTTCTGATGTGTATTTTATTTTTAAGTTTTTTCACACTTATCTATGGTGTCATGATTGCTTTTATCAGTGTCTTTTTCATTTTCTTTATTCAGTAGTGTTAGAAAATTGTAAAATACATAGTTATAAATAAAGGAAAATATGTGGAAATTAGAATTCTTTAAAGTATGAGGCTCATACAGTAGAACAGGTTGCCCAGAGAGAATGTGGAATCTCCATCCATGGAGATTTAAAAAACTTGCCTGATCAAGGCCTTGAGCAACCTGACCACACTTTGAAGCTAATTTGAGCAAGCCTTCAGATGTGCCTTCCAACATAAAATTTTTCACTGATTTGAAGCATAAAATTTTTCAATATTTCCTTTCTGTGTTGTTCATTTGCTGAAGTCTTTGTAGAAGTATCTGAGGAATGATGTTGTCATGTTTACATTCTCATTGCACAGGACTCAGTTAAACAGATGGATGACAAGTAATATGATTAAAGGAATGCTTGGATTTTTGGATATTAATGGGGTCTATAAAACAATGTAGAAAAACTTTGTAATATGCCTGTAATATACAATACCAATTTATTTTTCTGCAAGCCATATATTAGCATGATTTACATGTACAAAGAAGCAATATAAACTTACATATTATTTGATTTCTGTCATAAAATATTTCTTATTTATTTTTGTTTCCTAAGAGGTATCTTGCTGTTCACAGTTTGTTGCAGAATGCTCTAAACTCTAAGGGTCATTTTTTCATTCAAAAAGCAGTACCCTTCCTAAAAAGAAATATCAAAAAGTAATAAATTTGTTTTGCTACTAAGATGGACATTTTTTTTCTCATTTTATTCAATATTAATTGGCTTCCAATTTAAAATAATAATATAAATCATATAAAAATATTTTTGAACATGTTGACATATTAGATGGTAGCTGTAGCATGTCAAGAACACTGATAGTTGTGTCACTTTTTAAAGCATCTTTCTGGAGACTTCATAACACTCACTTTGTAATTCTGTAACTGTATTCTGTCATATCAGCTTTCTTGTTGGAAATAATATTCTCTTGGTTAAAAAAACAAGAAATTACCCTTGAGATATTTATTTTGCTATAAATTTTCTTGGTCAGTAACAATATGCTGACATTTCTGCTGAGAGAACTTGATGAAATCTTGTGGTTTTGACCTGTCCTTGAGAATCACTCCTGGGAAAAGGACATGCCACAGCAGAAAATATTGGAGTTCTGGTGTGATGATGTCATGTTAAATTCATTAGAAGTACCCAGAAACTGAAATTTTGTTAGCCTCAGAAAAGGATGAAGTATGAAATTACATACTAGAGAGGAAAGATATTACTTGGAGGGAAAGAGGAAAATGGTTTGTTCTTGGCTTTTTTCTGCACTTCTTGGAGTTCTGGTCTCAGTACATCTCTGTATCCCATTCCCATCAATCTGAATCTTCTTTCACTTCAGTTTCTACCAAGTATTTTATTATGGTTTAACTTTACAATATTTGTTATTAATTTGTTACTTGATTTATTTTCAATTTTAACAATCCCAACCATTATAATGAGAGCTACAGAGTTCCCAGAAAAAGAATTTATTGAAACTGTATCTTAGTTGTCCTTCTGAACCTTAGTGCTATATTAAAAAAAATAATCTGTCAAGTGTATTGAGGTGAGCATCAGTCTAAGCAAAGACACTCGTGCATCAACAAGCTATAGGTTTTCATCTCCCATGTAGATTATTCATTTTATCCAAAATTGAAAGTCTAACATAGGTCAGCCAGATATTTTCTCTTCTTTCTCTTTCCCCCCTCCCCTTTCCACATATTCACTTTACTTTCTTTTTCAATATTACATTACATTTTCTATTAGTCTATTTTAAATGAAAGGGAGAAAAGAGGAAAAGGGAAAAAGAAGGTCAGCTCAAACAGCGCTTCTTTGCAGTGAAGTAAAAGAAAAGGAATAATTAAGTCCTCCCTCACAAATGTGTTTATCCATGCCTGTAAAAATCAGCATTTTAATCTTCAGAAAATCTGTCTAAACGTGACATCTACCTAGTGCTGCCTATTGGAGGTGTCAGAAGTTTTATGAGCACTTAATCAAACTAAGTAAAAAATAAGAAAAGAGAAATGTGCTGACTGAACTGTGATTTCTTTTCTTCTATGCAGCTGCTTGGGTTCAGGTAGTACAGAAACAAAATATGTCATTATTGTATGTCAGAGGCATAGGCTCAGATATCAGAACGCTTCTTCCAATAACGTTGTAGCAGAAGCTGTGAATGAAACGAATGAATAGGTTAAACATATTTCCTTATATTTAAAAAAAAAACCCAACTTATTTCTTTATTTTATTTTATATTTTTTTAGCTGGGCACACCACAAAATCAGACATTTCCAATAAAAGTTCAAAATCTATAAGAGAAAAGATGATGAGAGTTTAATTGTTTTTTATTCATGATGAAAAACCTAAGACAAGGTTTGAACTGATTAAAAAAAAAAAGTCATTGTTGGGTTTTGAAGCCTGCAGTAATGTGTTAGTTGCCCTTTCTGAGACCTGGTCTATTGTGCCTTGGCTATCTCCAAGGAGATGTAGACATGATTCCGTGTTTCTTCTTTTTTCCTCTGTAAAATGATGTATTTAATAGGTCTCAAGTGTAAATGAGTAACAAAGGCCTGTCCTTTTCTAAGATTTGGAATGCTTAACGTTTTCAAATATAAGACAGAAAATATATCATCTGGTGAGACACCCAAGATTGCTGAAACCTTTTAAGAAATGCAACAATTCTACCATTGTGAGTGGATCTTTTTAAAAATACAGCTATGAAATGGTTTGCTACAATACATTTCATGCTGTGTTATTGAGAGACTACCCTTGTAATTCCATTTATTAGTTCAGAAATAAGCAGTATCTGAAATTCATTTCATGACTACTTTTTGCCAGCAATGTATTTAATTCCTTATGATTGCTACAACTTGTTTATAGGGTATTTTAATTTATAAGTTATTGAAACTTGCTCTTGACATTAAAGTACTTGAAATTCTCAATTCTGATGAGTGAATGACAGTATTTCTCTGACTTTCTATTCTAGTTAGAAAAACACTCTCAGTTCTAGTCAGAGGAGCACTAAATGATGACATCATCTGTATGGATACAGATACTGGAACAAACATTTCAGCAAGTTTCCTGCTGTGACAGACAGCACAGAATTTTGCTGCTGAGAGACTGAGTACCTTTGTTGCATGAAACTATTAAAGAATTGTAGTCAAAGTCTTTCTTCAAACAATAAACAGGAAACATTATTGCAATTAAAAAACAATCTTGTGCCAAAACTTTACACCTTGACTGCTGTCTTCTGCTACTTTCAGGTTTCATACAATCTTACCTCCTGGAAAGCTGTAAATGTATAATTCTCAGTCTTCTCCCTCAGAAATTGCATTAACTTGGTTTATTTCAGTGTCTTGTGCTGTTATTTGTATTTGCTTTAGAGAATAAGACAGTTCAGTTCAGATGAATAAGATTCCTTAATATCCTGTCAATATCCAACCTCCAAAAGTGGTCTAGTTGAACTTCAACTGCTTCTGAGCCTCAGGTGCCACAGTTTCCTGAGGAATATGTTGCCAGTTCTTTTACTAGTGGCACTGCATTGCATGCTTGGTTCTCAATAAATACTAATTCCTTTGCTTTGTGTCAGAGCAGAAGAAATCATAGAATGGTTAGAGGTGGAAGGGACCTCAGAGATCATTGAGTTCCAACCCCCCTGCCATGGTCAGGGATACCTCCCACTAGACCAGGTTGCTCAAAGCCCCATCAAGCCTGGTCTTAAATACTTCCAGGGATGGAGCATCCACAACTTCTCTGGGCAACCTGTTCCAGTGCCTCACCACCCTCACAAGAAAGAATTTCTTCCTAATATCCAATCTAAATCTCCCCTCTTCCAGTTTAAAACCATTACCCCTTGTCCTATCACTACACTTTCTGACAGAGCCCCTCTCCTGCTCTCCTGTAGGATCCCTTCAGATAACGCTGAAGGCTGCTATAAGGTGTCCCTGGAACAGCCCCAGCTCTCTCAGCCTGTCCTCATAGGAGAGGTGCTCCATCCCTCTAATCATCCTCGTTGTCCTCTGCTGGACTTGTTCCAACAGTTCTATGTCCTTTCTAAGTTGAGGACTCCAGAGCTGGACACAGCACTCCAGGTGGGGTCTCACGAGTGAAGAGTAGAGGGGCAGAATCACCTGCTGTGACCTGCTGGTCACGCTTCTTTTGATGAAGCCCAGGATGTGGTTGGCTTTCTGGGCTGCCAGCACACACTGCCGGCTCATGTTGACCTTCTCATCCATGAGCACTCCCAAGTCTTTCTCCTCAGGGCTGCTCTCCAGCCATTATAAGGCTGCTCTCCAGCCAAATAAGGTAATGAAGGTGGTGCTTCAACTGAAGGAAGGGCAAGTGAGATATTTTCCATTTTCAGAAAGTTTAAAAAGTGTCTTTAAGTGAATTAGCAGTCTGTTGATCTAAATGAGTGCAATATGAAGAAATATATTTTTTTTTCTTTTCCATCCAGAATTTATCACTGAACAAATTGACTCAACCATTCCATCCACTGCATATATGCATGTGTATAGAAATGTGCATATACATAAGCAAGCAAATGTCCAGACAATGAAGTATATGAATGAGATAAAGGAATGGGAGGACATGGAAAGGTAGTGCTGCCTGCAGAATCCTTTAAAGTTGTCTGTTACTTGGGCTTAGCAAAATGGCCACAGTCCCACTTGCCAGAAATCTGTAAGCTAAGAATCATGCAAAATAGTGCATACTGTGGTGACAGGCAGCCTTTGCTGGCAGCGTTGCTTGCACCAGTGAGACCTGGGTCTCAGTTGAATTCTCACCCTCAAATCCAGGTGTTCTAAGATCTCCCTGGCCTGCTTTCCGCTTTTCATGGAAGAAGCAGCAAGATTCAAGCTGGAACATATGCTCTTTCAGGATGTGATTCAGGTTAAAGAAATAATTGATTTGGCTTTACTGTATTCAGGTCTGCTTTGATTCCTTAATTTTAATGTACTTATTCATGCGGTATCCTAAAATACGGACACTGCATTTATGGTATATTTCATTGGCATCCCACTAGCAAGAAAAGGCATTATGAAGAAACATCTCCCTGTCAGTATAAGTATTCCTAACTGAATGTACCAGTCTGCTGAACTGTGGGCTGTTGACCACTGCTGTTCTGCTAGCTGAAATGTTGGCCTGATAAGTTACCTACATAGGTGTATTTCTGCGTAAATCCAAATGTTAGCCCTATTAAAATAAATCTGTATGTGAAAATATATATGCGCATAACATATTGTCCTGTGGAAGACTCTTGGAAACTCTTAATTTAGTTCCATGCCTGCAAGAGGATATACTTTTGAATACGATCAAATATGTTAGGAACTGAGAAATCCACTGAGCCAAGTCAGATAGATATAGCTGTCTACCACCATTAATTAGACCAAAATTTCAGCGGTACTTCTGACAGTTTGTTATACACACGGCTTCTGGTTATGCGGCTCCTATCTCCTTTTATGTGGTCTAGAACATTCCCAATCATTATCTTCTCCCTTGAAGTTGTAATGTGGAAGAATGGCTAAGTGATAAAGGGCATGATCTCACTGGTGTGAGCAATTCAGTTTTTAGCAAACCATAGCTGCACAACTAGACGTAAAAATGGCAAAGTAACTTGTCCTTGATCCCACCTGGAGAGGTGTAGTAGAGAAGTAGTGAACTGGTAAACAAGTTAGGCAGAACTAAGTCTGGAAAGTGAAGACAGACTTCTTCATGTGGGCAGCAACGCTCTATCATGTAACAGCTTGAGGTGAGTGGACAAAAGCTATGAACCAATGACAGATTGTTTGTTATCACATGCTTTTTTTGGATAGCTATATAACCTCTGTAAGTGCGTAGAATAAACAAGAATGATCATACTCATATTGGGATTCCATCGTTACTCTAGGTCCATCATTATAATTTTTTTTTTTGAGGGTAAATAGAATTATGCTGGGATGATGCACTTCTGTCTTCTCATCAGAGAACATCTATGGCACAATTTACCGAGCAGTTTGTTGGGATTAGGAAGTATAGGGAAAAAAGAGAAATGCAATTTTACCTTTAGGAAATGTTTCTTTGAAGAGACTTCCTTTTTTCTCATCTCTGTGTTTTTCACATCCTTCATGGTGTGACATTTAGTGCCAGGGGGGATATCAGTCTTTTTCAGGAAGGTTTTTTGAGAACTGAATTTGACATGTATTTTTGTTTAGAGAAAGTGCTGTGAGATGGCATTTGCCATAGTTATGCATATTGATACACTTTTAATGAAGAAAGGTAAATACTTTTTAACTGGACAAATGTTTTACTTAAGCCCAGAATACCTCTTATCTTTTCATAACACAAGTGTGCTATGATAATGTCGAAGGTTTTAAAGGTTTGGAATTGAATACTGAGATATTGTGATGGGAAATAGGTATACAAGTTATGCGTCTATAAATCCTCAGACTTTTGGCCTATGGATTTCCTTGCTTAGTCTTTTTCAGAGGTGACACTTTTACTTTTGAAAGTCTGAGAAAATTCTTTTACCCTTTTAATTATGTTGGGAAATAAGGACTTCCGGATTTAATGCAGCTGCTTGTTTCAGATAGTAGAATAAAACAATTAAAGTGGAACAGATCTTAGGACCAAAATCTTAATCTGAATAAAATTGG
Source organism: Pedionomus torquatus (assembly GCA_013398155.1). Lineage (NCBI taxonomy): Eukaryota > Metazoa > Chordata > Aves > Charadriiformes > Pedionomidae > Pedionomus > Pedionomus torquatus. The sequence continues at coordinate 44,161 of VZRU01014082.1, read as the reverse complement.
TGAAGATTTAAGTAAGGCATCATTCTTCAAATTATGTATTACTAACCACAGGCTAAAAGCTGCAATTCAGAAATCCATTGTGTTGATTTTAAACGATCACAGTCTCTACTGCTGTGCCTCACAAATTATATTAAAAGTCATTCTTTTTCTAGATGTAGAAATAGCAATCTTTCCTTCATCTTCTTTCTCCTGGGAAGTTTTCAGAGACCAGATCTTTTGTTGAGTCTTCTGTCCATTGGTGGGATAATGTTACATGTAAACAATCCATACTAGAAAAGACACCAGTGCTCATTGTGCTTCACAAAGTAAAGGTTTTGGTTCTTAGTTGTTAGGTAATGCTATGATATGCCAGTATTTTATGTGAATACCCCACATAATCTAGATAGAACCAAAGAATATAAGGCAGTGTGGTTACATGCCTGCTTCTCATCACAACTCATAAGAAAAGAGTGCTTTCCCATAACCTGCGGCAGTCCAGAACTGTGCAAAATGCAGTCTCTCCATTTAACACAGCTGTGGGGTGGTGCAGTAAGGAAAAGAGGCACAACTAGTGTGTTCCCAGGTGCTCCCAGGAGAAATCTGTTACTGCAGTTTGCAGCAGTCATTTTTTCTGTCTTTTCCTGTTCCTGTCTTTGATCAAAGAGCTCAAGCTGAGTGAGCAGCATAGGACCCCTGCAACGCAAATGCAGCACTGGATTTGCAACCATCTTCTACATACCTTCTTTCCCCTGCCTAGTCAGCAGGGTGGAGTGGCTGACTATAGCTATTTTCCTAGTCATGTGAAATATCCCAGGGAAGTTAGGCACGGGCAAGGAAGACATTTAGAGGAAGTGTGAGTGAAAGAAGAGTAATCATAGCCTATATTTGCGATACTCCGTATTCTTATAAAAGAAACCAGGTAAGAGAAAGCAATCAGTAAGACCTACCTTACTAAAGACACCTCAGCATGCATCATATCATTACTACAGAACAGCGCACCTTGCTGTTATCACCAAAAAGAGTTCGTACGCACTGTAGTACTTTTCTCTCACCTCTATTTTCTACTGGAGAAATAATAGTACCAATCAAGTCTTGTTTTGTTAACGGTTGTTGTCATTTTATCTGATAACCATCAGAAAGAGAAGAAATGATTTTAATTTTTTTTTTGCATATTTTAGGCTGTTAACATCCTTTGCTTATCAAATTCTAGAATACTACAGACAGGGCTGTCACTCTGCATTATTAATTTGCCACTCAGCAAAACAAAGATACATGCTGTAATAAGTGTAAAGCTAAAGTGACAGAATCCTTTATGCAACTAAAATAAGTACACCCCTGTCACTTTGAAATCAACAGTGTTTTCTGGCATTATTTTGCAGGTACAAGTGGAGGTTAAAGGAGGAAGTGAAAGAGAGAACTCATTGACTTTCCTTGCATATATATTTATCTATACTGATTTTAACCTTGCCCATAAAAGGTCAAGCATAAAATTATTTCGTCGGAGCAGCTGTCTTCAGAGGTTTGAATTAACATAGATGGAGAGTGTCACAGGAAAAAAAGTTCATTTTACCCTAATTGGATTAAGATAAGTCTCACGCATACTGCAAGGGTGAGGTTTCACTGGGTACAAACTGCTGGGTTGACAGAAATGGATTAATTTACGTGCCTCTTGTCTGGTTGTTGACTAATAAAGTATTGATTGTAAGATATGCAGAGTGTCTGTTGGAAAGGGAGACACTTTGGAATTGAAAATTGCTAGCATGTCTGACGTGATCAAAGCTAGATTAATACTCTTAAGCAGCAATAAGTAGACTGCTGCATATATCAGATGCAGAGTTTTATGTCACATTTCTTGGAGCAGACATCATAACCAGGCATAATACCCAACCTCAGCAATGAGTGACTGATTTTTGTAACTCCTGATTTTTTTTTTTCTGCTTTTCTTTTATGTCTTCCTGCAGACATATTTGAACTACCACTGCTTAATCCCAGAGGAGCCTGCAGGTGGTATTGTCCTTGTATTGAGGAGTTATTAAATTCTTAAGGTCATCATAAGAAGGGTTCCATTAAATTGAGTTAATAAAAACATTGGGCAAAGGTTTGCTAAGAGTGCATGTGTCAAAGCCTTGGGAATTTGGACTGTCTCTTATAACATCAAGATAAAGGAATATTTTAAACACATCACAATATGAAGACATTAGAAATTCTGCTTCTGTGAAGTTTTGGCTTGGGTTGGATAGAGACGCTTGTGCTTTGCTGAAGGAAATGTCCCGTTATGAATTCATATATTTTCAGAAGGGATGGGCTATGGGCAGCTTTCACTGATGAAAGCTTTAAACATTCTACAAAGAAATACTAATTCTTCCTTCTTTTGTTGTCTTCACATATGTATGCATAGAGGGACACAAAGATAAATAGGTGTACATAAAAATGTAGATTAAATATATAGATCCATGGGTGATCTGTTGATAACCCCTGTTTTGTATTTAACAAGGATGACCAAGCCTGCTGTTTTTCCAATAATACTAAGATATGCTGAACGTTTATTTACTCCGTGAAGCTTCTAAAGAAGAGACAGATTTAAAATAATTTAAAGCTGATTTCTAATGGACTCTGGGATGAGGTCTCTGATAAGAAAAATAATCCTAAGCTATACTTCCTTTTAATATGTTATGATTGATGGGTTTTTGTTTTTTAGTCTTAAGGTTTGGATGACAGGACATGCAAAAAGTTACGTATGTAATTATATAAAACAATAAATTTCATTCATGTGCTGTGTATGAATTGTAGATGTTTGAGATGCTTTAAACATCAGGTATAAAATGATAGAAATTCTGCTCAAAAATAGAAGCATCAAATTTCATATGTTCATATGTACCTTCTTGCAATATAAAAATGTCAAACAGCAAATTCTGTTGTTGAATAGGATAGAATAGAATAGAATAGAATAGAATACAATACAATACAATACAATACTGTGGGGTTTGTTGCACAGCTTGTTAATAATGAAAATGGACAGAAATAAAATATTATTAAAGAAGAAACACCTCATAAACATGTTATGGGCAGAATTCAACCCAATCAGACAGACTTGATTGGGCAATCCTTGCAACTGCTAAACTCAGAAGAGTTTCCCTATTTTTTCATATACATTTTTAAAAGGACGATTTTTCATCTGGTGTCTGCTTTTTCATGGAAATGTGTCAATTTAGCCTTTGTCCTTAAATATAACATCGTATTAACTCAGACTGCTTAAGAATGGAATAACATTTTGACATTCATTCCACATTTCCAGACACAAGTGCATATATCTCAGAAGCTCCTACAAGTTAATAAATTCTCTTACTGTATTCAGAAAGCAAAAGTAGCAATTATTAAAGAGAACATATGGCAGGTGCCTTAAAACTCCAGGGTGACAGTAAAACATATGACTTCAGCTCATTATAAGTATTTTCTAGGTTCTTCTTAATTGCTCTAGTAATTAAAATTCACCCAAAATTGTGAACATGCCAAACAATTAAATAGTACATTCCTAATGCATGTATTACAACATTGCATGTAATCAAAGATAAGTATTTTTAAAATTTTGAACGAAGTTAGTCATCTGTGTGGTTACAGGGATTTATTTATTTTAATTTTATTTTGTCAGCTTTTAAAATTTGTTTTTCAATTAAGAAATTATATGTTTGAGCATTCGGGTAAAATGTAAGTAAAACTACATTAACTAAGGCTGTCACTGGAGGTAAAAGTAACGTGCTATAAGTAACATATCATGTCTATGGAAGTGATGTGAATAATTAACAGTAATGAGAATTCCATCCGTGGTAAATGAAGAGCCTGAAAAAGTTTTGTTTAAATAGTTTAAGAATAGTCTTCAAAGACTTTGGGAGGTCTTAGTCAATCTGGTATTTCATCAAAGCCATTGATGTTTAAAAATAACTTCAGGATCAGAGAGTGAGGAGTATATGTTAGAGGCAGAATTTGAACAATTTTGACTAAAATGTGAAAACTGAGTTTGTAATAAACAGTTATTTTTATATATTAAATTGGATTCTTAAATGCAAACCTTTAAACATTTAATGGTATTAGAGGTTAGGTAATACCCTTGAGGAAACAGTTATTTTAAAAATATAATCTGAAATGCATGGCAGCATAGCCATTGCAAATTGCTTTTCAAGAGAATGTTTAGTTATTATGTGTTTAATCAATCCTAGCTCTAAGAAAGTTATGGGAATAGTGTAAGCAGATAACACAGTTCTTTCTTAAAGGCAAAAAGAGAGAATTACGAATAACTGGGCTTTTAAGAGGTTTACAAAAAATTTCCTTTGGGGGAGCTGAGAGAGAAGGAAGGAGAAATGATTATCTATCAGCAATATTTTCTTACGGTCAAAAGACCTCTAGCCCTTCAATCGAATAGAAAAATTAAAAATCACATTATGAAGCTAACCACTCTATCTAGAATTACTATACATGTAGCCCAAGTACTGTTTGCTGGGCACACAGAAAATGAGGAGACTGTAATTAGTAATTAGCTAGAAAAAAATGGTGTAAGTATCATGTCCGCTTTGTAAATTGCGTAAATATATTTTCCAGGATACTACTGAAGTGCTGCAAGCCTCAGACTATATATTGACTTTCTTATTTACCTTGTAATTTTTAAAGTTGTGAATGCATTTTTGCCTGCACCTTATCTTTTCCCTGTTCAGGATTTTTACCCCTCAACAAATCCTCTTGGGAGAGAAATCTAATTAGTAGGGATGGAAACAAATTTTTAGGCGCTTCTGCAGAGCAGTGGGCATTCTTCTGGCTCTACTGTCTTTTGCATTTCTTACTCTTTTGGTATTGCTCCCACCCTTCTGTGTATGTTATTGTCTCCTTACATTTGATTTCTATCCTGGACTTTGGTTTTATCCTTTTTTGCTATAAACTTGTAGTAGCAGACCTTTAACTGATCTTCCACCACATTCTGAATGAGAGGCTCGTAATATCTTCTGTACGAAATCATATCCTGTAAGATATGACCTGAGTCACTGTGAAATACACACAATGTCTGTAGAAAATAAAGTCTGGAATCATGTCATTTAGATATTGTCTTGGGAAACGTACTGTCAGAGGCAAGGGAAGGCTCTGCGCGCAGCCATTGTTGTGACATTTGCTAAAGTGTGCATGCTCAATTTGGTAAGCTTATGGTTTCTTCAGCCAATTCCACCTTGGACCAGCAGCAGGTTTCAGCAGGTTGTGGATCCATAGCTCAGGGTTGTATTGTTCAGCTGGGAAAAAGACCAGTACTAAGAATACAGTAAGACTATCAGAATCACAGATAGCTTTTCCCTGGTATGCAGATGTTACTGCAGTTCCACCTTTCATAAATTCCGGTGAGGTTTTTTTTTTCCCATTTGCTTTTTCTTTTTTTTAGAAATGGTGATTATTTAGAGAAGAATGCTAAGGTGAAAACATGTTAAATCTTCAATTAGGCTTTAAAACTTCTTTACTAGATCATTCAGTTAGACTTACCTGCAATAAAACACGTTTTCTTCTTAGTTTAGCAGCTGGGCTAAATCTGTCATACATATAGCTACTTATGAGAATGGAATTTCTCTCAAACAAGTTAGAGCTGTTTGTTCACAGCTGTTGGAATAAAGCAGGTTGTCCATATGCAAGGTTACATCCATCTACTCGTTTTTGTCATGATATACAAGAGTCTTAGCTGAGGTTTCTGTTTCCTTTATTTGCACCTATCCCCACTTATCTTGCATGGTGTTCCCCCACTCCTGGTACCAATGCAAGAAGGAACACCTCTAACTGTGGGTGACATTTCTTAATGAATTCTTGAAAGAAGATTACTATGAATCTGTGAAGGGTACAAGTAGAGACTGAGAAATCTGAGATATGAGGTGCTTTGTGCTAGATTCACATGAAAGTGACACTGAGGAAGTTAGTATTAGCTTGTGTATGCCAGAAATTCTGGACAAGTTAAGGATAATATTAATGGTGTGGTAAAAATTGTCCCGTATTGTACTATTTTAGCTAAAAAGGAACAAAGGAAGAATCTGTGGAATACTTTAATTCCAGTCTTATTTCTATAAGAGTTTTGCTGGAAGATATGTCAGCAAAATGGAGAATTGCAATTGATCAATATATTTTTATTTCACACAGAATAGAGTATTCTTTGAAAAAATGCCTCAACTCAGTGAGCAAAATGCAGGGGTTTTGCAATGACACTTAGATTTAGATGAGAATTTGGGTTTGGCCTCTGTCCTCCACTGTGTCCATCCACTTCAGGATTAGAAGATTGCATTGAAGTATTGTCAAGAAAGAATGTGGTCTGAAATTGAGTGGTATTGAGCACTGTTATGTTACCTAAAATGTATAGGTTTTCCCTTACAGATGTTTGCTTTGTGAACATATTAGCTTAAAGTAACTAGGGATTTGCAAAGTTATAAAGAACAGAAATAAAACTAGAGAGTAAAGAGATACAGTTTAGGGTCTTGGGAAACTACGCTTTATTTAAGTCTGAGTACATGTCTTCATTGGAAGTCAGTGGGTGTAGGCAGTGACTTAGCTAAAGAAGGTTACCGTTTATAATATGAAGAAATGGGTAGCATCTTTGCTCATTACTGAGACCTATGTTTTCATGATAAGTGAAAAGTGAACTGACATGTCATAGCATATACTGGGTTGGACAAAAAGGGTTCTTTACTACCTAAGTTATAAATGTTAGTTAGTATTTACTCTTGACTTTACCACTGGGCAAAAATGGGAAAGAACTCTGGCTAATATAACAGAAATTGAGTAGCAATGATTTAGACAATGAAAACAGAAGTATTTGTGACACGAGAGTAGTGAGGAAGCAGGAGGTGGTAGCGTAATGAATGGGAAGAAAAATATAGCTTACAATAAGATTATAATGGATTCGTAACTACAATGAAATGTTACAGAAGTGAACAACAATCAAAGGACAGATCTATGTTTTAGGAATGTTCCTTCAGTCTTTAGCAGCTGTGATCTGTTTAACGTCTCCTGAAGTCACCATCCTTCAGATGGCGAAGAACCTAGATATGATATCTCCTCCTTCTCAGATATCCCTTCTGATTCATGATGAAGAACAAATTAGGAACTGTTAGGAGAGCATCTAACAATTACATGCAGTTATATTTAGTGATTCAACGACTGAGGTGAGGAAACCATGAATAACTACTGGACGATGAAGCAAGTCTTCTTGGAACATAGCAGTATGCATCTATGTTTTGACCAAAAAAAAAAAAAAAAAAAAAAAAAAAATCCCTTCTGTGGGGAATAGCATTGTGAAATTTGAACACCTGATGACTACATGCAAGCTTGAACTACCACAGGTGTATATAGTAAGTAATATTGCTTGCATATATACTTACATTATTGCTTACATATATACTTATATACACAGGTGTATATAGTAAGTAATATTGTAAGAAATAGCAAATGAGAAATCTCTGCCCATCAGTAGACATTCTGAGGAAAACTGTATCAGTGAAATACTGCAAGAACATCAATCTAACATAAACAATGAACATTTAGTATTCAGTTGGCACTTTTGAATGACCTAGAGTCAAAACAATACCTATGATGTTGCCTCTGGAAGTGTAGATTAGACCTATAGGGAACATGAAGGATTCTGCTGTTTCAAGCCATTCACTGGGAGTATGAAACTATTGGCTGCTGCCAACCTGTCTTTTGGTGCCCAAACACAGTAGTAGTGGTGCTTGGGTGGTGCTTGTCTATGAGTAGGTTAAAAAAAAAGTTTGAGTGATTGAGATCCTCCTCAGTTCTCTGAGCAGATGTATACTACAAATTGTTCTGTGCTCATATCCCCTTCACAGGCATTTAACTTTTTAAGAAATGTTTTTACTTCTGTGGTGCATCTGCTGCATCCTGTTATAGCTGGGAGGTGGTCATTGCAAGTGGCAAAGTCACAATTTACATGGATTTGATTTAGAATTAAATTAAAGCTTAAAGATTACAGTTATAAATAATTTTAAATGGATAGATTAATGTAGAAAAATTGATGTTTACAGAAGAAGGAATTAATCTTATCAGAAAATAATGCATTTATAATTTTTCAATCTGAAGATTTATTTTTTTTACCACATTTGAGTTGTATATCTTCATGAAAGGCCCTTATGAATATACAAGCCGAACTTGAAGCCAGTCAGAAGTCTGGATGTTACACTTCTTCAATTTAAAATAAAGATATGTAAACTGCTGCCAGGTAACTCAAATGTTTATGTGAAGGATTTTTATTGTCTTACAGAGCAGTAGTAAATCATTACTCTTTCATGCGTACTTCATGGTTATCCCAAATCCATATACAATATTTTTTGTATTGTTCTTAAGTACTCAAGAAAGTGATGTGCACTTTTAATCATTGACTTTGTACAATTTTATCACATAAATTGTGTCTTAACTCTGTGGTACCTTTCGTATCAGTTAAGCTTAACGTTCATGCAAGCTCATTACTTTCTTCTTTTCCTTTTTTTTTATTTTTTTTTTCCTGACATGGTACTGCTTTCTGTATCACCATAAATGACATGTCTGGAAAATCCAGTCCTTAAAACGTTCATTCTTATTTCAGATTCATTACATGCCTTTTTGAAAGGTGTACAGTAATTTCCTAGCAGTGTTTCTGGGGCAATCACTGAATTCCCCAAAGAATTAATAGGTATCAATGCTATTAAAAAAAAAATTTCTGAGTGGTATTAACTTTTGACCAGTATATGACATCATGTACCTGCAGACTTATAAAAGGCTTCAGTCTGGATAATAGCTCTTAGTAACTTTTGCAGACCAGAATGGAAGCCCTCTATGTGGTGTACTAGATTCCCTTTTTGGGGGAGGATTTGTAGAATGACATACAGCAGAAATTAATTGTAATCCCAAATTTCAGTATGATCTACTGCTGATAACACAGTTTTGAGCATGTTTTCACTTAGAAATTGTGAACTAGGGTATGTGGTTTCTTATTATCCATCTACTTTTCTCAACAAACTATTAAAGGAGACATTTCCTTTCTTCTTAATTAAGAAAGGCAATCTAAAATAGGGAAAAATGAAAAAGTATTGGAAGTAATACATTTACTTTTTCTAAACCATAGACAAACACTTCAGCTGATACAGCAGGACATTTGTGAAAGAAATTGCCCTGGGTGCTCTTTTCTCTGGGCATTATTCAAATGACATCTGAATTTCCATTTCACTTTGGGTTTCTTTGTTAATGATGTCCTCTTACAAATGCAAGTAATGTTAACTGCTTTCTGTAATTGGTTATATTTTTGTGTTTATGCTATGGAGAAAGAACTGGCCAAAGTGAAGTTTTTTAGCAGTCTTTGAGTTAGCTATGGTAGAACCTTGCTGACTTGATTTAAGTGTGATGTGTCTCACTACTTTCTTCACCTTGTCTTCAACTTCCTTATCTTTGGTATGTGGAGCTCCAATATTGATTGTGTGTATTGTACCAACATACCTTTCATGAGCTCAGATTCTCTAGAAGGCTTTTGATGGTGTGCTTACTACTCCTCTGAGTAGTGGCATAATTTCTTTTTCTTAGGGAAGAGTGTGGCCAGCAGTTAGAGGGAGGTCATTCTCCCCCTCTGCTCTAGCCTAGATGAACTGACTGGCTGCCTATGAAATAAATGCACACCTTTACTGCAGAAAAACTAGATAATGCATTATAATAGCAAGGACCAAAGGTATGCTCTTTCCTTTAGAGAAAGAAAAGGAAAAATTTAAAAAAAAAAATAAATTGTTGCATATACATACAGAAACGTACACCAAGCAAGTTTTGTTCCAAAAGGGTATGACTTGGGGGGAACAGAATTATGTATAATCTAATTTTTAAATTTGTTTCTGTTAAATCTATTAAATAAAAATCTGGATTCTATAAATCTGAAGTATTGCCTAGAAAGGCATGATATTAATTTATCCCTTTGGGAGTGCTCAGTTAAGCTCATTGTGACATTTTTGGTTTTGTTTTTCTTTTCCCCATTAAAGCTTTCATTCTTCTTTCCAGTGATGAGCACACCCAACCAAATTAGGTACTGGAGTTTCAATAATCACGTTATCTTTTCCTAAAATATTTGATGGAACTCACTGTCTGAAATTCAATTAATAAACCCCTACCCTTTAAGTGATGTATTAAGTTGTTAAATACTTGAAGAATTTAATGCTGGAGAGGAAGAATGTCAGACACCAGTACAGGTTAGGGGCAGACCTGCTAGAAAGCATTTCTGAGTAGAAGGATCTGGGGGTCCTGGTAGATAGTAAACTATCCATGAGCCAGCAATGTGCCCTTGGAATCCTGGGGTGCACAGGGAAGAGTGTGGCCAGTAGGTCGAGGGAGGTCATTCTGCCCCTCTACTCTGCACTGGTGAGGCCACAACTGGAATACTGCATCCAGTCCTGGGCTTCCCAGTTCAAGAAAGACGGAGAACTACTGGAGAGAGTCCAGCGTAGGCAAACAAAGATGATTAAGGTGTTGGAGCATCTCCCTTTTGAGGAAAGGTTGAGAGAGCTGGAACTCTTTAGCCTGGAGAAGAGAAGGCTGAGGGGAAATCTTATCTATGCTTATAAGTATCTGAAGGGTGGGTTAAAGGAGGATGGAGCTGGACCCTTTTCCATGGTTCCCAGTGACAGGACGAGGGTCAATGGGTACAAGCTGGTGCACAGGAAGTTCCATTCAAATGTAAGAAAAAACTTCTTTAGGGTGAAAATGAGAGACCCCTGGAACAGGCTGCCCAGGGATTTTGTGGAGTCCCCTTCTCTGGAAACCTTCACGACCCGCCTGGATGCAGTCCTGAGTAATAAGCTCTGGGCAATCCTGCTTTAGCAGGGGAGTTGGACTAGATGATCTCTAGAGGTCCCTTCCAACTCTGACAATTCCATGATTCTGTGATTTAACACTAAAGGCTTCTTACCATAAGAAAAGATATGACTGCTTTAAAAAATCTTTTTTAGTAGAACTTTATTTGCCAAATGTGAAAGACAGACCTTGCCATAGATATATTTCAGTAAAGGTGTAGGACCAACTACATAGTGGAAAAAATAAATGAAACATGAAACTGAGAACATTAACATTCTGTAATTACTGGAAAATTCAGTTATATTCACATTCTTTGCTATGGTCCACGTTTGGCCCATGCATATTAAGAGGACGATGAGGAAAACTCAAATGAACCCTCCTGAATTCTGATACCAGATAATCAGGGGGTCTGGGGAAGTGGAAAGTGTGGTTAAATGTAAAAAATGCTTCAGACTCCCCCTCTGTGTATTAAAGTTTCTTCTGGAATAAGATTTTCTATTTATCTTAATGGTCCTTTGAGAGCTTATAGCCTTGCAGAAAGTACTAAATGCCAGAGGTGTCATCAGCAGACAGCAAGTCTGTCACATACACTTTACTCATGTCCTGACCTGTAAAATGTCTAATCTGACATAACCCTTGGCAGTTCTGAATGTCCGGCCTTTTCCCATCACATAATTCTGCTTGCTAGGTTTGCCATACATTATATTAACACATGCAGGAAAAATGGAATGACTCTCTGTTGAAGTTATGAAATTAGTTGCCTGTGATAACATAGGAATGGATTTGGTAATCCAGGAGATCCTTTTCACGTCTTGTGTTTTCCTCTTAGTAGATAGGATTTTGACTTCAGCTCAGCATATTCTGAATAGAAATCCAACAATTCCTTAGAAGTAAATTAGACTAGCTCAAACTGACTTGTTAAATTAGAACATGTGCAAGGATTAGTCATTTCAGATGGCCAAGAGCCAAGTCCTTCCTTCTACTACATACTGAGCATGACCCTAGTCACTACATACTGAGCCCTGCATGAGCCTAGTCGCTGCACCCATATCTACCTTTCCTCAGTGTTTTCTTTCTCCTTCCACCCGCCAAGCTTTATTCCTTGACCCTGACCATGCAAACAGTAGCTGTTTCAGAACTTCAGCTCTTTGGTTCTTGCAGTCCTCCAAACCACTAGCAGAACTGTTTAGGGGGCAGTGCAGTCCTTGAAGCTGGATGCCATTCACCACTTCTCTTCGACTACTAAGTCCCTCCCTTCTCAGTATTTGCAAGTGTGTCTCAAATGCAATACAATTTCTGGTTCTCCACAGGAGGGATCAGATGCATCCTCCCTGTAGGTGGGGTCATATCTTGCACGTTTGAAATTATTCAGAGGCAATTCATTGAAAGGCATGTGCCTAGACCACGGTCTGTCAGTCACGTTAATCAGAGTGCTTCCTTTGCTCTCTTTAGACAGAAATGCATAAGAAAGAAGCACAAAAGATATGAGAATGCTCCTGACCCTCTAACTGTTCTTTATGTACTTTAAAGCCACAGGCTTTCTCTCTCTAACTTTTTTTTTTTTTTGAGCTTTTGCAAATTGTACTCTTGTTTCTTTTGTCTTTGTGCAGTGTCCTCCTGCACACCTTGAGCTCATCTTAGTTGCTGCTCTATACGTCTAACCAGTTCTCAATGTATTTTGATAAGACAGTGTTCTCTCTTTTAGTTTTCTCTTCAAAATGCTCCTGTTCCAGAAAGTATATAGGAAAGTTTTTCCATTGCATTGAGTTGGCAATCACTTGGACAACTGCAAGGTAAAACCACAAAAACTCTCTGGTTGGATGACCCTGACCAGTAGCTAAGACCCCTTCCGGCTGTGCACTTACTCCCCCATGCCTTCCCCTCACCCCGGCAGGATGAGGAAGGGAATGAGAATGGGGAAAAATTCGTAGGTCAAGATAAAGACAAGAGAAGGCAAAAAAAAAAAACAAACCAGAAAAGACCCCCAAGTGATGCAAAGGCAATCACTCACCACCTTACACAAGTAGACTTAATGACACATCATGTGAAAAATAAACACAACAATTACAAAAGTGGCATTCCCAGTATGAGTTCACTGATGTCTTTTTCTTGTGCATTGTCACTGAATTTATAAAATACCTCTTCCATTTTGGCAGTGAGGTGAAAAAAGTAATGTTTTTTTATAGTTTTTAATAGCTACCGTTTTATGAAGCTTTCTGTACTATGCTGATGCTGATATTCCTGTCAGCCACTCTTCACAGAAAATGTATCTTTGCTATTATTCCTATCTATGCAATGCTTGGTAAACTACATAGCCTTTCAAAAATGTCTTCTGAAATCAAGCTTGTATTAGGTGACTAACTGGGGACATTAATATTTGAGTAATTTGGCCTAATGAGGTGGTGACAATTAAATAGTGTCCACACTAAGGTTAATTTGGGGTCTCTGACTACATCCTTCTACCCATGAGAAGTTGCTGTGTTGTTTTTATTTTGTTCTAATTCCAATGAGGCTCTAGTAGACAGCAAATCTAGTTTCAGCAAGTGTTAATATCTATGCACTTTATTTTGCTTTGAGGTATTGTGCAGAATGCTACAGTTTTCAATTAATATAGATTGTCATGATAGCTTGAAGATCTTTGAAGAATACTAATGTTCTTTTTCTCAAAAATAATAATAATAAATATCTTTTCAGCTCTTAGATTACCTTTGTGAAAAGGAAAATGGTTTATCTAACCATCTAGCTAATAATATTGGCTTCTTAGGAGTGCAGGTGATTAATTAATGCAGGGGTTTTATTTCAAATTTAATAATAATTTTTATTTTGCTTCTCAATATCATTGTAAAATCCCAGAAGACCTTTACTAAAACAGGAATGAGACAAGTTCACAGGTGTTATTAAGAGAACATGTCTGTTGCTTTTGCAAAATGCCAGAAGTTGATTGCAGACCAACTGGGGAAGACCTATGAGATCCTTCTAGTGTACACAAAAGAAATGAACCTATAATTAAATTACAGTTAAACACAGATGGTTATTTTACAGCAGGTGCTCAACTTTGAAAGTGTATCTCTGGACTATTTTTGTTCCAACATGGTGTTTGGTCCCTGATGTGTTTCTGGCATCATGTTATGGTTAGATAAAAATATTCCTTTGTATACTGGTTTTATTTGTTTGTTTGTTTGTTTTTTGCCAGAATAGAGAGCTATCAAGCGCTGCTTATGTTTTCTAGGAAAGCTAGAAGAAAAATGCAAAGCAGAGATTAAACACAGCACAAGGAAAAATAAATGTTAGGTTATAGAAAAGGTACAGCATTTATGAAGTCTAGAGGACTAACATGCACAATTAAACCCAGCGCTCAGAACTTGTCATTATCCAAGGTGAAATAATCACTATGTAAATATTATAACTAAATCTATCTTCTATTTAAATGCTGAAGAAGATTACACTAGAATGTTTTATCATTCCAAAGTTGATGTTATGTTCATATGATTTATGTATAAGCATTTCAAGGACTACATAGTCTTCATATGTGACCTAAGTCAGCAAGATGTGAAAAATGCTTCTTTAGAAGCATTTACCTGAGTACATATTAGAACCACTCCTTTAAATACCACATGCTGAGCTAAGCAGAATTTGCATTAAAGTAAAATTTGACTTCATATCTGATTTTAAGTTATGAATGACATGTGCAATCATGGGAAAATAGAAAAGCTATTACTGCAGTAGCTGCCTTTTCATGTATGTTCAAATTGAGGATGATATTGAGTGTAGTTTTAGTAAAATCTAAATACTGTAATACTGTATTTTGGATTAGGCTTTAGAAGTTTGGTTTGTCAAGATATTGCCCAAATAGCTCAGGTTAATAGTGCACTTAGACATATTGATGAACATGCAGAGGGCTGGACTTGCTGTAACCAATCGAGTTCGCTCATATACATAGACCAATAACAGAGATGTGGGAGTTACAAATTAGTTTTAAGAGCAGTTTAGATAAGCTTTCCAGTTCTCCGATTCAGCTCATGTGTTTCATGTGCACCACTGCACCACCATCTTCAAGCAGAGTTAGTCTTTAAGCAGCCCTGAGCCTAGAGAAATCTCATGAGATATCCAGAGTGAGATGAATTTTGATGCCTTTGCCAGCTCCAGTGCTGCTGAACAAAAAGAGTCCATGTGTACTTGGACAGTAAGTGACTCCTTTCTGTAGCTGATGAGCTTACTATTTCTGAATCTCTAAATATCTCTTTTTCAGGAGGAGTCTGTCTAAATATCTCATTTCCTAAGCTATAGAAATTCACTGAAGGACGTTTTCTGGTAATATCCCCTCTGACTTTTTTGCTTAGCTAAGTAATAAAGATGTTAGTATTAGAAAAAGCAATTTGTTTACGGTGGACAGATCATAATTTATAAATGGCCAACCTACCTCTTCTTTCAAGAAAAAATAAGATGTTTTACTATGATCAATTGCGCGTGAATGAAGAAAAGTATTTTACTCTAGATCAATGTAATAATAGTCTGAATGTTTCCCATTCACCTCCTCTGGAACTGCTCTTCCTCTTTACCTTACTGATATCAGTCTTACCTTTGTCTACTACTTTCTCTGTCTTCTCTCCCTTCCTTCAACTCTGTATAGCAGCAGTGCAGATCACGCTAATGGTCCAAAGACATCCTTTCATTTGTACTGGTGGATCCATTCATCCCATTCTTCCTTCGCAAATTTTTTTTTTTTTTCTCTGAACTCCACAATCCTTGTTGTAAGTCTTGCACTCTCTTCTGCAATATTTCTTAACGTTGGCCTTCCTACTATATCTGAAATGTTTTGATGTAACTCCTGGAATATTTTTCATAGACTTTCATACTTAGAAGCTGTGTTACCTTCCTTATTTTGCCGCTAGTTATGAAATAATATTTCTTGTATCCTAGCATATAATCATTGGTCTGAACAACTCAATACTAGATGGATACTTTGCATATATTATAAGAAGTAGTCCTTGTCCTGGAAAATCTTAAATATAAAGTATTTCTAGCCAACAAAGTCTGACCACTGCTGTCTCGCTTTTCCTGTTTTTCCTTCTCTCCATTTCAGTTATAAGGGAGGGGTGGAGAAGTACTCAAGCACTTTCTCCTTTCCCCATAATACCCTTGGTCTTCCCAAACTGGTCTATAGAATCATAGAATGGTTACAGTTAGAAGGGACCTGAAAGATCGAGTTCCAGCCCCCCTGCCATGGGCAGGGACACCTCCCAATAGAGCAGGTTGCTCAAAGCCCTATCAAGCCTTAAATACTTCCAGGGATGGGGCATCCACAACTTCTCTGGGCAAGCTGTGCCAGTGCCTCACCACCACCACAGGAAAGAATTTCTTCCTAATAACTAATCTAAATCTCCCCTCTTCCAATTTAAAACCATTACCCTTTGTCCTATCAGGTGGCTTCCTCTGTCCCCACTCTGCTGTGCTGTACTTTCTGGCCCATAAGAGCTAAAACATTCCTCTGACAACTCCAGTGTTGGACTGTCACTCCTGTGGGACACTCTGGAGACCCACCATAACACTGGCCCTGGCTTTGCTTGCTGTTCTGATTCAAACCACAAACTGAGTTTTAGGCAAGACATGCCTGCTTTTCCCAAAACCAAATATTGCTCAGAGGAGGGTGTCTTTAGCCACATTTGGGACCCAAACTTACTGCAAGTCTGGGCTTTCAACCCTAATCCTCTACAATATACCTTTAATACTCTGAAAATATAGAAGCTCTCTATTTTGTATGTATGCACAATGTTTAGAAAAATCTTATTTTGCAAATAGAGCAAATGCTGAAAGACTTTTAAAATATTTGTCATTGTGTTTTTCCCTTTAACTAGTTTTTGCAGTGACTACTGCTATTAGTTTAGTTACAACTTGGACTTTTTTCTTTTATCCCATGCTGTCAGAAGATGTCATTTCTAATAAAACCCAGTAAGTTTGCAATTTGGATTGGTAACTTTCAAAGTAATTTCTTATGATCAATTCTTAGAAGGATTGTCTTACAATTTTGAAAAATACACAAAACCACAAAAATATCAACTGCATTTTTATACATTATCTGTGTTAAGGGATATTTGGGTAGGTTTTTTATTCTCTATCATCCTTTCCCATTTGCTGTTTTCAGCACACATCCTGTTGTGTTTTTTTTTTAAAAAAACCTGGTATACAATGTTGAGACAATGAGATTAGAGATTTCCTTGTTACACTCGAAATATGGCAATTTTGCTTGAACGTTAATCACATAAAATTCTGCTCTTATTTTTGAGATTTATGATGGGTTTGGGGATTTATTCTGTTGGAGTTACGTGAAAAGACTACAATGTGTTGAATTAGTATTATACAATGTTGGCTAACTGTGCATCGTTTCTACCTGACATTCACCTTTATGGATTTTAAATTAAAATTTGCTTAACCTTATTGAGGTAAACATTATAGTTTTATCATAGGTCAATACAATAAAATGGAAAATGTAATGGTAGCATGGCAGAAAAAAATAATTATACTGTAATAAAATACACAGCTTTTTTCTTTCTCTTTTAAGATCAACTCACATTCTTTGCTAATATTTAATCAGTCATACTGACACAGTGATTTACTTGGCATTACCTCTGATGCATTCCACTGAGGCTCTGATTCTTAAATTATTTGTCTTTGAACTCACCGTGACCTATATTCAGTCTTCTGTGGCTGATGAAAATTACTCCTTTACCTTTCACTGCTGATGACTAAGTCACAAAGAAAAGAAATATGCATTGATACTCTTTATAACTACATTAAATTAGTCTTAAAGTATTAATATATGAGAACTTTTTCATCTTGTATACATAATGTTGGTGGAGTGAAGAGCAGCAATCCAGGTCACACAGGTATGCGTGACTTCTGAACATTGCTGTACGCGCAACCTGTCACATGCATTTCAGCTGTGGTAGCAAGGAAAACAGAGATGCTGGAGCTTGAAAAAGTGATCTCCATCTAACAGTGATCTCTGTGGGAAACTCAGGAACAAAGAGAGCAAACTGAGTGTGTCACAACAGCAGCATGATAGACACAATTTGATTACTGTAATATTATGCAAGATAAACTGAACAGTTAACACTAATTTGGATTCTTGATCTTTCTAGTCTGTTATTGCCCCTTTGTCATCTTGTTTTTTTCCATTTAGCGAATGGACATTCTTTCTATTACACGGGAGGACTTTTTTCCTCTCTCTACTTGCTTTCGCTGCCAACTGCCCCATCTCATAGGTGGGAAAGAACAGGTGTGTGAAAAATACAGGATTTGGCAAATACTCATTTTAATCATACATATTGGTATAATTTTTAATTAGTTACCATCTTTGCTCAAATTTCAGGCAGACATCTTCCACTGGTTTAAAAAGTAAACAAATGGAAATTAAAGCGCAATTTATATCCCGAAGCTGGTTTCTCTGTTGCTGTTATGATCAATAGCACAGTCGTAGAGATGAAGGTAATGTGTGATGAGCTTTTTGGTATGGTAGTGTGTCTTAGACACAGAAGGTATAAGAAGAAGGTGTAACAGCCTGTAGGGAGAAATAAAAGGGAAGGAAACATGGGCCCTCTGCCCTCTGCTTATATTCTTACTATTTACAGTGTAAAACATTGCTCTTGTGGAAATGCTAGCTCTTGAAACAGATCTCCTCTCTCCAAGTTTTGGCCCTGCAAACCCCATGCATGTTTGCCTCCAAGTCCACACTATCAGATCTAGCCATGCTGTATGAGTTTGTGATGAACCTGTAAACCTTTGTGTTCCCCACCCAAAGAGTATTATGAAGTCCTGTGTCCTATTGGCTACTACTACCTACCCTGTCAGCAATGACAGTGTGTTAGAGGGACCTTTCACAGAGGCAACTGATAAACTGTGTAGGGCAGGACAAGCCTCCAGCAGTTCTTAGTCACAGAAGAACTTAGTCACACTAAGAACTAGTTCTTAGTCACAGAAGGTGGAAGGTAGCCAGTCTGAGTCTCTCTCACCTGACAGGAAGAACTAGAAAATACTTTTTAGTGAGATCATCCAGAATGGAAGGAGACTGTAAACTTCTTCCCTCTGAAGGATAAAAATGTGGAGGATTTTTTGTGGGGTTTGTTTCTTTCTCATAGACCATCAGACTTATATGAAGATTTGGCCCAAAGATCACAAGAGGTGCTTACAAGACAGAAGAGGAGTAACTGAAAATCAGGTAACACTTTAAAGAAAAATAAGTTTATTGTGATAGAGTTCTCAAGACATTGGAACAAGCTGTCTGAAGGCTCTGTACGTGCATGGAGACGGATCTAGGAAAGGTAACTGTATGGGAAGTGAATCCTTGCTTTTGCCTGCTTATCTCTGAGAAAGCCCGTAGTACAGCCTCCTCCTCTAGCCTGTCCTCATTTGTTTTATTTAAAATCACTTTCTGTTAATAACTGCATCTCAGAACTAAGCTACTTCCCCCCTTAAAATGCCTTAGCCTGAATTATTCCTGAAGTCTGTCTTTGTGAATTGTTGCCAAGCCTTCCACTTAGAAATTTGACCTGTCTCAGAGAAATGGTTTCCTGGGAAGGGACAGTATACATAGACTGTAGTTAAACAGAAAGAATACGTATGTGAAAGACCAAGCCAAAACACTTGTCTTCAGACTGGCATTGCAGCCAAAAGTCCCAGCGGACAGATGTTGTAGAAAGATTTCTTATACAGTTGGATTCTGTCACATTGCTAATCCTTATCTACTCTACCGATAGGATGCATCTCATACTCTTCTTAGGTGTAAAGACACTATGTTTGCCTCCTTTCCTTGTAAAGCTGTAAAGACACCCACTGTGGCCTAGCTGGGACCTTCAACATTTCAGCATGAACCTCTGGGACTGCTAGTTTAGAGTAAATTGTAAAATGTAAAATTGTCCTGGTCTTTATCTATAAGATGCTCGACAGCCTCTGTGTCTATATCTGATGCTCACAAAATGTTAAACTCACTTTATTATTATATTTTCTCCATTGTCTTGCCTTTAATTAAATTGTAAAGCAGTCATCTTTGTGTATTTGGCTCCCAAAGGGGGAATTATAGCTAGACAAACTATTACTGACAATATTGTCAGAACAGAGATGTGGAGATATTATGTTCATGGTAATAACAGAAAAGGAATTCCCAAAGCTGACTTCTAATGTGTATATCATTCCCAGTCGCACTGCAGGGCCCATAGCTCAATTCTTCTTTTGGGTAAAGACAATGACAGTATGAGTTAATTTGGTCTGATTTCTTAGCAGCCCCAAACCTCTAAATCAGGTCTGTGGAAAACATGAGTTGTCTGCAGTCTTCAGTCTGAGGCCAGGGGTCTGATACTATATGTGCTGGGCAGATATACCTACCACCGCTTCTACTAACTTCTTGTTACTAGAAACAATGCACATTTTTCATAAGGGAAGAAAGCAAGTTATATTTAAAGAAGTCAGATTTTCCACAAAAAACAACCCAAAACTTTAGAAGTATTAATTCCCTGGTCATATCCCTAGATTTGGGAAAATTAGACGTAGCTTTCCTATAGTTTTGCTTGTCTGCTGGAGATAGGTGTGGTATTTTGAGAGACATTGGGGAACTGATTAATCACTGCCTGATTAGGCCACCTGTAGGAAACAGGTTTTTTTGCTATAACAAGCACTCTGAGGAAGCAGTGATTTCCAAATGGATTCTGCGAATATATGGAGTTATTTGTGTGAAGCATATTGAAATTTAGTTCATCAAAACAGGATGGGACAAATATACTCTCTACATCTATGCATTCCTGTGCTCAAAGCCTTGTTTGGGCAAAAAGGGGAATGCATCAAGTATGTGAAGCCAAGAACTTATTGTTAGTTTAATAAAGAATGTGATAAAAATACAACAGTGATTACAGGTTCAGTTACAAGATATTACTAGACACAGCATTATGTTAATTAAATAATTTGGCTATGCTTAAAAGTTGGAAGAAGAAAAAATAAACCCATGAATTATCTAACCTTTTTGCTTTTTGTTGTGATACTCAACCTTCTGCTGCTCTTCCAGGTCCAGAGGACATCTGGGATTCACAGTGCATTGTCAGTAGCCTGCAGGGGCACAACAGGGAATGAGATATTACTGATGGAGGTTTCTTCCTGCTTTTTGCTGGAAGGATCATGCTGATATTTATTCTCTCCTCCAAAGGTTTGGTCATTTCTGTCCTTTATGAAACAGACTATACCTCACTCTTCGGTGGGCTGCAGCTCCACATTCTACCTGGTTTTCTACATGTATGATGTAATTAAAATACGGTCAGTAGTTGTTCCATGTCCTTTCTCTTGCCCCTAAAACTGCTTTTATCCATCTCCGATGCAGGCTTTGTTACCAGTAACTGTTACCAGGTTGTTCACAGCTGCAGCTCTCATCCTTTGGCAGCTGCATGTCTAAGGCGTCTGCCTCCACCACAGGCCTGAGCTTCTTCATGCTGCAGCATTATTTTAGTATCTGAGATAATTCATTGGACAGAGGACAGCTTCTTATTATTCTTATCCATATCAAAATTACTAACAATGTGTCTATTATGTTTTGTATTTATATATATATCATATATATGACTATACACAGTCATGCAAAACTAAGTCAACTAAAATGAATTAGGCAATAACAACCTACACATTAGAAATTTGTCGTTAAAACTAAATAAGCTAAAACAAAGCTCTCAGCAAGCAAAGCCCAGGCAAATTAAGCCTGGCAATTCTTGAGGCCTCTGTCATTACCTAATCACAAAGCCTGTAGCAGTGGCATACTGAGGCTACAATATGGCTGAATTATGATAGAGGCTTGAGTAATTTTCATTCATCACTGTTAATAGTCCTTGGCCCATAGATGAAATTCAAGAGCATGGGAGGATTGTACTGCTTGGGGAAAGCTGTGAGCTGTGCCCTGACCAAATGGGACATTCTTTGCTACCACTCTGCAGTCTGCAGAGGTACGTGCATCAATTGAGAAACAAATAGCTTTTTCAAATATAAATCAAATAAAGACTGAGCACTAGCCAATATGTATATTTTTAGTACAATACTTGATATCCCGTCAAATAAGAAACTTGTGAATTATTCACATGTAATTCAGTTAGTGGCTTGTGCAGAGAAAGAAGTGCTATACAAGTTGAAAGCTTGGTTTTTTTCCCATAAAATCTCCAATCAATTGTTTGAGCGTCTATAGGATATCAATGTTTTCATTAATGTGGAAATAGTGATTCCCAGCCAAGTTGGGGATAGTGCTGTAACCGTATTTAGAAATTTACTCCAGAAGAATGGTCAGGCAAATAGCAGAAAGATCAGATTTCCTTATTATGGATAAGTGTCCTAGTGCTTTTAACCAACATGTATTTATGTGAGTAGTTTGATGAATAGAAAGAAAGTATATTACTCTTTTACTTCTTTTGAGATAAATTCTGAAAGACATTTGCTAGAAAATGATGTCTTTTTAAATTAATGCCTACATTTAATTCAAGTAACTATTTGAAGACATGAAAATATGATTTCATTTAATGGAAAATTTTCATATGTAAAGAAAAATAATGCACAGATAAGAGCTGACATACTGTATTTCCAAATAATTTCATTCAAATCTAAATGAAGCACCTAAATTAGTACATTAAATGTTATTTAGAACCCAGTTTCTTTATTGTACTGTATAATAAGCACTTTATTGTACTGTATAATAAGCATAGGTTATGAAAAGTGTGATTTTGTAGAATATAGTACATTAATTTCAATTTGCTTTAATTCAGTATCGTAAATCACACCTCTTCTGTAGCTTAAATAACAAACTTAAATTAATATTAGAGACTTTTAAAATACACTTACAACAATAGTGGTATTTTAGCAATATTCTTACTTGCAGCAGCTTTTAATTATCGTGCTTGTGGATGTGTTTGCCTGAATAAAATAGATCCCTATAATATCTGTAGTAAGTGTTTAATACTTGAACTGATGGTTGAATCACTGATGAGGGGCATAGCATGTTCTCTAAGGTAATTGGTTGATGAATCTGCAGCCTAAATTTATACAATTTGATTAGTTCCACTGGCAGATAATTGGTAATTAGATGGTACACAAAATGTCATTTTCTTCCATGCTTCATCTTTCAATCTTATTTCCCAAATAGCATTTGTTGGAATATGAAATCATAGGCTAACATGAAAACAGCTTTGTGTCCTAGATAATGCCATGGAATAGAGAATTTGGATTGATTGCTACTTTTTTCTTATTCTGATGGTAAACAATTAATTTATTCCTTTTAAAGAAAATTTGATTTAGGTTTATTTTTCACCATAACATTTTAAAGACAGATCATCTAAAATGCAAACCTTTTATCTTGCAGGAATAAAGCATGCAATGATACTGCCTGTGTTGTTTGTCATGTTCCATTCTAGGGTTTTTTTATTAAAAACTGTTCTTTTTTTAAGGCTTTCAAAATGGGTTATTTTGATATATATGAAAATCTTACTGAAATTTTGAGATATCTAGTTATAAGACAAATGACTGTAAAATTTGCTTATTAGCCCAGCAGAGCAGTGGTGTATGTCCCATTATTTCAACAAGATAACATTAATTTGGAGACCAATAGTAACTAGACAAGCCAAAAGTTGTGTTCAGACTGTTTAGCTTCTTGATTTCTTATCCAAATACAAGCATGTGAACCAGGGAAAAGAAACATTGCTTAGTAGGGTAGACTGTAAAACTGTAAAACCCTAGCCTGGCTTCAGAAACATGTTAGTGAGCAATTCATTCCTGGGGGAGGGAGGGGGAAGCAGAATTGTGAAATAATCAGGAAATAATCCAATAGGAAAAAAAAGTAGAGTGAAACAAGTGTGGAAAAAGTAACAATATTTGGGATATATCCAAATTTAAAAAGCAACAAAGCCCAAGTACAGGGGAAGTTATACTAAGTTCTTGAATTCTCTAGTGTTTCTTTGGCAATGTGTACTTGACTAGGTTTATTTAAACTCTTTGCCTCCACTTCACTCATAATTAAACAGCAACAAAGGGAAATAAAGAGTTTGAATCTGCAAGTTCTTGTAGTACACATATTCACCTGTGTGCTAACACTTCATAAATCATTACCCCATGAGGATGGTAGTACTCTGAACCCATTTGGAGCAGACATAAATTAGTTTGCAAAGTTAAAGTCAGTGGAGAAGCAGGCTATATTAAGCTTATAAATTTTTTTCTGGTTCAATTAATGTTTGTAAAGTTCAAACACTCTGGAGCTGTAGAAAAGCTCCAGTAAGGATGTGCATGTCTTTATAGTGATTCTGTATAAACCTATTTATGAAGCATGGTTTATAGAGCATATATCATAGAGCATTCTGCTCTTCTGTGGCTCTTGTTGGGATAGACCAGAAGTAGCTCTGAGTGAATACCTCTAAGTAAAAGGCATAAAAAGCTGGGTAAAGTGAGAAGCAAGTCTGCAGCCTAACCTAAAGTAAGTAACAAACGAGTGCAAAAATAACCCCAAAACACTTGATGTTAGCTCTGAAATGAGTGCGTCATTCAAAGTAGTTGCTGTGTGCATAGCATTTAGATGCAAATCTTTGTAGTTTAATACATAACCTCTGTAGATTTTAGTAGTAGTCCTTGTTGAGTGATTGCTTAGCCAGTGAGGCTTTACTGCATCAGGATGTATCCCCTCCCCGTCACACACTTTCTCTCCATTGCATCATTTCTGGCGTACATCACACCTCTTGTTGAGTCTATTTAGTTCACTAATCTGACAAATAGGTCTCTGCTTGCTCACTGACTCAGAGGTCAAATGAGTGTCAAAGTCAGCACTTTGACCAAAGAGAAGCTGTATTGCACAGAATGGAGCTGAAGCTGCAACAGGAGATGGTTCCCAAGTAGAACTAAAGAGAAAGGAAGATGAAGACCAGACTCTAATAAGCCTTTCTGTGTTGGAAAGGAGAAGGGCAGAGCAAGCTTGACTTGCTGCTTGGTGTTGACTAGTGTCTAAATAAAGTGGAAGCTGACTCCATTGTTACTTCTCCAAAGCAAGATTTACTACCTGACCTGGCAGTTTTGCTCTAAAATGCTGGTTGGTATACAGTCTCCTCTGTGTCTGGAAGTAATCACTGTGTTGCAGCTCCAAATGCCACCAGAGGCACTTATTGCTTAATTTTCTCTTGTACACAATCTTCAGTCAGTTCACAGAGTGCAGTGCCTTAGTGTCAGGAAACTCAGGAGGAGCACATCAGTGGAGATTGTGTCATCTTTGTGCATAGGGCTACAAAAGGCAGGCCATAACGAGTCTGCTGAATTAATACTCTGAAAAATTGTAGAAAATTTGGATAATCCCAATCTTTTAATAGTGGATGGGGTGGATTTTTTTGTAGAATTACAATTAAAATAGCTTCAATTCTGCTGGAAACATTGACTAGCCACACAGTCTGGTAGCCTTCTGAGGCTTGTTAGTGTATCTCACATGTCAGCTAAATGCATTACCTAGCCAATGATTTTGCTAAAATTTAAAGGCAGGTACATTTCAGTTTGGGTTATCTTTGCACTCGGAGTTTAAAGATTCTTAAGTCCTTATAGTGAATAATGATAGGAGAATGTAGGTTGCTCAGTGGGTATTTAAATACACTTACATGTCTTTTAACATTGTTTGAGTGTACTAGTACACTGTGATCATGGTTCTTAGGTGATTTTGCAAGATGCTCAGCAATACATACCCACATATTTGAAAGGAAAAATCAAGCCTCAAACAATTTTTGGCTTGCTGAGATCATCAGAAACAATTGATACGGTGCTTTTTTCTTTGAGTTTCAAGGAAAGAATGACTATTACTTGATTGTACTGTTATGTATTAGATTCTCAAAATATGCACAGTATCAAATAAATTCTTCAACATATTTTATTAATTCAAGTCAAAGTTCTGTCCTTCACAGTACAAAGCACATGGTTTTAAAACATTTGTGAGTCTTCAGATAAAATATGGAAGGAAGGAGAGAAAGAAATTCACTTCTGCTGCCATTATGGAAATCTTCCAAGAGGCTAAATTGATGTGAATCACTAACCTAATTACTGTAATGTCAAAGCACTGTTTAAATGCACACCAACTTTTATTTTCTGTGTCTAGCTAGTTCTCTACTAATTGTTGAGATTTGCCAATGCTTCTTGTGTAAACAGTGGCCATAAAGTAGACCAAATTTCTTTGGAAAATAGAGGCAAGGCATCTGACACTTTTCACTTACAGATTTTGCTGTCATTAGTGTAAGGTCAGTGGCAGTGTGAGAAGAGGGTCAGGGATAAATCCTTCCCACGTTGGGAGGGTGCTGAGGAAGGCAGCAAGCTCTACCCGTGCTTGCACACCTGCACCTCAGCCTCTTAGCGTGAGTGACATCTGCTGGCATCTACAAGAAGCTGCTAATACTAGAGGGCTCTGTGGTTTTTTAACAGTCGGGCTAACCTTGATCTACAGCTGCCAGATCAAGTGGGTGATGAATTAAAAGAGTCACTAAACAAAACAGCATGACAGATGGTCACTAATGCTTCACTCATTATCAAACAACTGTAACCATGTAGATGGCTCTCATGGCAAGAAGGCTCTATAGCAAATTAATGTCAATATACCAACGTCTGACCTCTGCAGATCAACCCTGCTTCTTTTATCTTAATCTCTTCTTTTGAGTACTCAGTACCATTAAAAGTCTAGCCGTTATTGTGCCTGGCTCCTTTTAGTAGTCAAAAATAAGGCATTCTTTTTATTTTTTAAAATTATCTTAAAATTTATCTTTAAAATAATCTTATCAGTGACAATTCTACTGATATGTGTATCAATGGGCTGAAATATGCCATCAATGAAGCTGAAGATACTCTGATTTTATGAGGTGGGGTTTTCACTTGAAGGAAAACATAGGGTTAGAGCTGTTATAACAGTAATCTGAAAGAAATAACTGGTTTCGTACAGTTCTAGACCGTTATAAATGTTTGTTGTATGAATCAGTATTTTTAAGATTACGC
The DNA here is from genome assembly GCA_013398155.1 of Pedionomus torquatus. Taxonomy (NCBI): domain Eukaryota; kingdom Metazoa; phylum Chordata; class Aves; order Charadriiformes; family Pedionomidae; genus Pedionomus; species Pedionomus torquatus. The sequence goes on along the minus strand of VZRU01014082.1, from coordinate 17,341 downwards.
ATTCAATCTTTAGGTTGGCATTTGCTTGTGATTGGGACTTGAAGCTTAAATATTATTTGACAGCATTCGCATTTGTCCCTTCAGATATACATAAGATTTTATTAACTTTTGAGTACTTGATTGTCTACTAAGTGTCCATTGAAAACAGATAGATGTATTAAGCTGATTAAGGTAGACTGGTTTAAATCACCAACTCTGGTCATGTTTTACAGTATTAATGTGGAATACAATTTTTAATAATGTATTTGAACTTTTTCTTCAATTGTAACTTGCCTTGGTTTGGTTTTTTTTTGTTTGTTTGTTTGGGGTTTTTTTGTTTTTGTTTTTTTTTTTTGTTTGTTTGTTTTTTAAATTTCTTCCCTGTTTTAATTTTAGATTCTCATTGGTTAGAACCCTCCATAACATAAATATTTAGTTGATTGTTGCAATTAAACCAAACAGAATTTTTTGCCTTTTTTTTTTTTTTAAGCAATTTTTCCTCTATATATGCTTTAATTTCCTGTTGTTTGCTGTTGGTGGAAGTCTTTTATTACTCTTTTATTGGAATTTGAATGGAATTAAGATAGAATTATAGAATTATTTTGTGCTTTGTTTTAATTAGTTACAAAAGTTTAGATGTGTTCATAGAATTAAGTTTAATGAAATTTAAAAAATTTATGCTATGACTGATTTGTTATGCAAGAGTTATTGCAGTTAAAATTCTGAGCTACTCAGATCAGAACTATGGAACTAGTCAGAACTAGCAGATCTTATTCTCTGAACATGTCTTTTTTAATAGGATTATTAGAAATGAGAAAAATAAAGTATGTTCTTTACCTCTTTTCATATATTTTTCCTTGAATAAACCAAATATTAATTGAATCAGCTAAACCTTCTGTGCCTTCAGTGTTTTTAATCAAAATTTTCAGGAGTGAATATGTTTGCAAGTTTCCATTGTTACTAAATTTAGGTGGTTTTGAATCCTAGAATGTGATTGTAACAACACATCAGGTTGCTGGTGTTACATGATTACTTTTCAATATAAAAATCATGGGATAGAAAAAAAAAACATTAGAATTCTCTTCTCTATATGTTTAGAAACCAGAAGTTTCTCTTTATGCTTAGAAACAAAAATAAACCTAGATGGTGGTGTCTGTAAAACGTTACTGGTTGTATTATTCTTAGAGTTTTAGGGAGCCTGGATTTTGCTTGGTTGGTTTCATGCATGCTTCACGTTGGCAGAACTATACTACAATGTGAGTCTAGAAACAAGTACTCAGAATATGCGCAAACTTGGGGTTTGGTAGCAAATTAATATAGCTATACTGACCAAAACATACAGTGGAGAAGGAAAGTCTTTCTCATAGAGGAAGAGATCTTCTAACACAAGTTTAGTCCCTGACCCCTACTTTCCACTTCTCTGCCCTGCCTCCTGTTAACAAACCTTGTACTAGCACGATAAACTCCTGAGGTGTTTGCCTCGTAAAACATAAAGTGCAATGTAGTTTTCATCATAGACGAGCAGTCAGTGTGGATAGATGGAAAGTTGTTGTTAATGTTACAAAAGATTATGTGTTTTCTGCTTTCTAGAGCTATATGGAGTTATATAAAAATACAAACACAATGTGTTTATATATGTTATTTTAACTATACTTTGAGGTATGTTGTTTCTAGCAATTTCATGTTTATAAAGAAATAATTCAGAAAACAGATGTTCTTACCTAATATTTCTATACTAGAATTTTATTTTGGTTGAAAGGTGGTAAAGATCACAAATTCATAAATGTAGGTTCTGATTTGCTTCTCTTAATTTTTGACATTTCTGTAAGTTAATTGAAGAAGGATATGGCTTGTTTGGGTGAGTTCAAGTCTCAATAGTTAAAAGACATTATTGCTTCAGAAGGTAGGTTTTCAATACACGCTGGAATTATGATAATGTGTTTGTATACATATTTATCCAGTTCTTTTACCACCAAGCAATTTTCAGCCACACAGATCAGCTACTGGAAAGTAGTTTTTAAATAGCTGCTTTGCTCATCTCATTCACTGCAATTAACACCTCTCATTCCTGTGATTGTGCACTAATCATGGCAGGAGTTAAATAACCTAGAAGTTATAACTTAAGAACTAGATAAACAAATGTTGCAGAGCTCACTATTTAAAAAAAAAAAAAAAGTTTACAGAAGCTTATTAAATGGCTGGTGTGATGGAGTATCTGCAAGAACTGGGACAGCAGGGACACAGGAGATTTCAGTTTGATGTTAAAATGTATACTGAATATTCATTTTTTAGGATAGGGATGTGTCTCTGTAATATGGAGTGTCTTACTACCTTTTCTTTCTCTCGGTTGTCCACCTGACTTCTTTCATTTTGCCCTGCTTACAGCCTACTAAATGAGGAGCAGAAAGGTTTGCCATTTCTTTGCTCATGGATTAAGTCAATCCTGCAAGTTTACCAAGCTCTTACATTTATGGTGTTCAGAGTTTTCAAATGCAAATGTTTTATACAGAAAAATGTCTTTGCAAATACAAATCAATCAGAAAGATGCTTGTATTGCTCTTTGTGGGTTAATATATGTGCTTCGCCCAGAAACAATAGGCAACCCATATTTTAAAATACTATCCCATTCCTGATCTACTTCAGTCTGATTATAAAGCTTGGAAACACCTTTCCTTCTGAATTTGTGTTATGACCAGTGTGTTTGTCCTGGTTGCCAGTTAGCTTTATTATCAAGCTCTTTTCCCTTGATCATCATAATAGTTATCCTTATTTTCATAAAATTGTTTGCTTCCTGAGCAATAGGTTTTCTTGTAGTCTATATAAAACCACATTTTTTTCCCCTCCATTGCAATTTTTGCTACCTAATAAATGCATATCTTTGGGTTGCCTTCACTAGATCTCTTGACTTAACTCACTGTGGGGGTAAATCCCAAATGAAACCATGCATTAGGAATGTACTGTGGAAATATTTTAATTCCCTGTGTTTCATTTCTTTCTGCTTAGTGCAGAAAAATAAGGAGTGTCATTCTCAGGTGTGATCACAGCCCTGATGTCATACAAAGATTATAAAAGGGAAATTTGAGCCCCACCTCTAGCTTACCGTTTACTATGGATCTTTCCTGACTTTCCTATGAGCTCAGTTACATTTCACTTTCTTCTACTAAGAATTGTACACCAGAAGTTCACCTTGATATATATACTTTCTACATGATTCTTTCTCTCCCTTCTTTTTGAAGGGAAATTGAGGCATCTTTCAAACAAAATTGTATCCATGCATTACAACCCTAGCTGAAGGTGCAATTTGTGCCATCCTATTTTAAATTAGGCTTCAGTTTAAAGTGAAAGCATCTTGTTTGATCTCAATTGCAGAATGTTAAGGTGAGAAAGATTCCTTTCAACCTGTATAGAGGGGTGAGCTGATGCAGGGCAAATACTTTTTATGTACAGGTGTTACAGAATAGTTTCTTCGTAAAAGCACTATTTTAGGCAGTAGCTTAAAAATTTTAGCAGTGGGTGTTGACTACATTTCTTGCATTTTTAAAAAAGACTGCCAGCCAGCAAATGATGTGACAAAGAAACATTAGCTGCTCTCTGTGTCCTGCTGTTTCAGCAGTTCAGATTGCTGGGACTTATGTTCTAGGAGTTTTCAGAGGGATACCCCAGCACATATCTCTGTAACAGCTTTTCTTATTATTATTTTAATGCTTTAGAAAGTGAGAAAATGATAGAGATTCTTCCCCCACCTCAGAGTAAAACTCATATAAACAGGCTTGTAAGGAAGTCTCCCTAACTGAGGTATGTCTTTGGTACAGCACTGTTACTGGCATTTCTGACAGTAGCTCTTGCCCGTATGCAGAATGTTGGTAGAGCTGTGGCATAGTGGGCAGTGAGGACCATCAAAATGTGAAACTGGAATTCTACAAAACAAGAAAAAAATTGGTTTTATTAAAGTGGGAAATATTCTCCTGTCATCCTTGTGACATTTGAGTTCTGCCATCTGTTAAGACTGGCATGACAAAAGACAGAAAGACACACTATATGGTAAAGACCAGTCCTGCGGAGAAAAGTGATAGATTAGCAATTCTTCCATTGCTAATATTAGTTTTATCCAAATGCAATTCACTATATTTCTTTCTTACAGAGTAAACCTTCAGATTTCAGTGGAGAAAATTATGCATCTGGCTCCTGTGTGCATACACAGTAAAGGGCCCAGGTAGTGAGAGCATACCAGCAGGTAAAACATATTAATTTTGTCTTTGTAAAACCTTTTGGGACTTATGTTGACAGATTTTTTAAAATAGTGTTTCTTGCTAGATAGAAGTGGACTAAAAATGAAGAAGGAAAGATTTGTCTGGGAGTGTAATTTATTTACTTTTTTGTCTTTCCATCTTTCCATTCCTGTGACTGGAATATATTGGGCTCCAAAGGATGTGGGATGTGGTTCAACTTGAGATATAATTGGAACATAAGGCAGAATAAACACCTAAAGGTGTGTAATTTTTATTTTACTGCTTTAGAGCAGAAGTATACAGAATGAGGTGGTGACTAGTCAAGTTCATGGAAGAAAAGTCAACTGAGGGATACAAAGATACAACCTGTGCCTCAAGAACTTTCTGAGAACTAAAGGAAATTGAATGAAGTATCATTACATGCACCTTTTCCTGATAATCCACTTTTGGCCACCAACAGAGAAAGGTTACAGGCCATATGGAGTTCTGTTCTGACCCAGTACAGCTGGTCTTATGTTCTTATTTTGTTTAAGTCCAGTTCATCCCATATGCTACCAGCAATATTGTGGATTTTTTCCGAATATATCTCTGAGGAGCTCCTCACAGTGTGAGAAACACCAGCTCACATGTAGAATGTAAGAGAGGAAAAAGTAATCGAAGCAAAGGTTAAAAACAAAGTATAAAAGGGGTTTATTAAAAATTTATGAAACAGTGCTGAATAGGGTGCATCTCCAGGCTAGATGCACAAATTCTCTTTTCATTTTTAGGTTTATATACATTTTATCCTAGTGCTTATGTTTCTGTCTCCCCTCTCATTGGTTGAGAAGTTAGAGCTCACATCCTTCCTGACTGCTTAACCTATTGGAGATTGAATTTACACCTGTTTACCTTGTAAGGTCTTAACACCCCTACTCCAAGAAGTCATTATCCTAAACACATCTTTAATTAGTTGATTAGACTACGAGCTGTCCCACAGTCTTTTGCCCCCTTCTACTGTCCATTGTCAGGTGGTGGTATCTTCCTCTTCATCAGTTGTCTTCTAGACAGACCTAGCCCACTTAGTAGTCTTCACTGCCTCCCTCTGACAATGTTATGTCCAGTCCTGGTTGTCTTTGGCCTTGGTGGTAGTCCCCTATTCTTTAAATTCCTGTTTTGAAGGTTGCTTTTCCCCCTTTGTTTCCTTTGCTCAGATAACATCCTTTCCTTTACTCAGATAATGTTCTGCTAAAGCACAAGGATATTGATGATTTATCAGGAAAGGCCACTCTATGACACTCTACTATCTCTATGTCTCTTTCAGGATGTACATCCTGACCAAAGGATACAAAGCAGCTGAAGCAAAACTTTAAGCCTGTTTCTCACAACAGGAAGGTTTTCCTGTTTAAGAATCATTATCCTATACAGATAGTTCTTTATTCATTTCCAGGTCTTCAAGTCCGTTAGCAACTTATTAAGAATTTTAATCAGAGTAGCATATTGATGACTTTTTCAAACTTCTGAATAATTTTAATGGATATTAATAATGGATGGTACTAGTTAATTACATAGAGGAAGAATCAGATCATGGTATATAAAGGAGCTAGTCTGCTGCATAATTCCCTAATCTGTCATTATAGTTGGGATTTGGGATGAATGTGTGTCTAAGGCAGTTTAGTAATAAAAATTTGAGGGAGTCTGATTCATGATGGAGGAGACTTATTCTGGGATGGATGAATACAGCCTGAGCTTCTTCTTACATAGCACACTGATGGTATTTGCAAACACAGTACTGTGTGATTTGCCATATCTTCAGATTTCTTCTCAGGTAATAGTTACACTAATTAGAAAACACTGTCACACAAACTTAGAACTTAATATGAACTTGTCTAATAATTTTTATTACCCCACTGAAAGTTAGATGTTCTTAATGAAAAGGTACATTATCTTCTTCTTTAACCTGACTGAATTTGATCTGAACTTTTCATTACAAATACGATCTATATTTGGGAAGAAAAAGATATATGAAGAACTGGCATCACACATATATTTTAAGTACTTTTATTTACGGCTTTGAAGACAGAGAATTGCTTACTAAGTTTCCAGATGGTACCAAGCTGGGAGGGGATCCTAGCACTTTGTGGGAAAGACTTCCAATTCAAAGCATTCTTGACCAATTAAAAAAAATGGTCTGATATTAAAAACTATAGTTGATTAAGGAGAATTGAAAGTACTACTCTTGGAGAAGAGAAATCATGGATAAAAGTCGGAGAATGACCCATTACATAGCAGTATTGCTATCTTAAACCTAGTCGTTTACAAGTCCCTCTGCAAATCATAAACTGAACGTGAATCAGTAATGTTCTGCCATTGTGGAAACAAGCAAGCCTCATCCTGGGATGTAAAAGCAGGATTGTATTCAGAAATAGGAAGTACTCAGTGTTAATAAAGCCTCTGCTGGAGTTGTTCTGTCACTTATAAACATAAACTTCAAGAAATGTTGGGATCAACTGTGGAGAAATGAGTGATGCAGAGAAAAAGGGATTCAAAATATAGAAAATGTAACTTATGAAAAGAAATGGAATGTTATTGGAGGAGTTAAGAATAGAGAAGAGAGGACTTGAGACATGGTATGTCTTCAAATACTTTAAAGAAAACTGAAAAGAAAGACGAGAAACATCCTCACTCTCCAAGGACAGGTGAGTTTCTGTTGCAGAAAGTGAGATTTTTGTAAAATGTTGATAAAAAAACCTACGAAAATAAGGACAGTGGAAGATATTCTCACTTAAGTTTTATAGAATTCAATGAAATCTCCATCACTAAGGGCTTTCACACACAACAAAAATAAAAAACAATTGCCAAAATTCGGTTATGTATTTTTAATCCTTTGTTGTGGTAGGAGTCTGAGAGTAGAGGACTGCTTGAAGTCTCTTCCAACTACTTTTTCTACTATTTTCCACAAGTATTACCCATACAATAACAAAACACCTAGGAGTAAGTATTTTTCTCTCTGAAAAAGAATAGATTTCTTTTTTATAAATGTTTTGACGATAAAAAAGAAAGGGGCTCCACTTAAATTTGATGTACAGTTGCAAAAGTACATGTACCCTGCTGAAGGACAATGCAACTTAGGCTTCTACCATAAAAATGCTGTTGTGAATTTTCTCCTCAGTGATATATATATTAAAAACTGTGCAAAGTAAACATGTTTAATCAGTATTCATAGAACCTTTCCCCAGGGGGAAGGGTGCTATTATGTGCTACCATGCTATGTGTGCTACGCTTGAGTTGAGAAAAGGAGCCATAAACAGGCTGAAATGTTTTGTAATGCAGAGTGGAAGAAAAACCGTAGCATTTGAACTGATTCAAATACTCTTGAAATAAGGAATTTTGGTGCTTAAAAAGTATGTATTCATAAATCCACGGCTACTATTAAACCAGCAAATTCTTGAGCATCTGAGTCAGCAGCAGGATTTACACCTTCCCTTATAAGGCATTGTGGGCAAAAAGCAGTGCCCTGGGACTGAAATTCGGTGCAAATGTAGACCTAGACAATACCGCAATACATACTTTACAAGAACTAGAGGCAGCATTAAAATGTCAATTAAAACTGTTAACATTCTTGTCATGAAATGAGTATGTGGCAGGTCACTTTGTCTGACTTTCTTGCAAATTATATGCACTGGGCATAAATATGAGATGTTATGGTCATGCTTTTCCACTGCAAACCATTTAAAAGTTTGATGAAAGGAGAAGAAAATCCAAGTAGACAATAGAACCAAATATTCTATCCATCCCCTCCAGCTGTTTACTAAGGTCCAAAGGAAACTATCCAGTTGGAAAATATGCCCTCCAAATTACCAAATTTGAGATTTTCTGTTCAATCTGTGTTTTAATGTTTATCACAAAGACTGTGGAAAAACATGGTCTCTCTTTCAGATGTCCTGCTCTCGTTTGGGTGATTTTTTGTTGGCATAAAGATTGGAATGTATTTTCAGACTAGCCTGCACATGTGTCTATATGCATATACAGAGGGATAAGAGCCTGTTGGGCACAATGCTTGCTACAGAGCATTTACCTGAATCTTAATAGTTACAGCATTTTGTTCATTGAGCTGTTTCCAGTGTTGGCAGAAGTTATTCTTGAGGGAAAAATCTAAGCATCAACAAAATGTGTTTCTGGTTAGATAATAAAACCTTGGTGGAGTTGATCAGTTGGCAGTCTTCCAAATAAGAATCTGACATGCACCTGCTTCATTTATTTGTTTTATGCAGCTTCTCATTTAACATACTATAATGTTCAGGGAAAGCAATCAGGTTCTACTAATCAAATTTCTAACGCTTTATTTATTTAGTTCAAGAAACTGCAGGCAGTAATGCTAGGCTGCAGTTACAATACAGGGATTCTCTTCAGAGGATTGGAATATAATTAGAAATATGCCCAATTTTTTTCAGTAGAAATTTTCTATAACAGAAGCCTGTTACAGAATGCTACATTGATGCTCTGCTGCTCTGAATGTTACACTGATGATCTTGGTGGCTAAAATTGCCCTGTGGGGATGGATGAATATTAAGATGCAGCAGAGTTGGGATATTAAAAGACAAACAGACCTACTACAGCTTGACTTTGATCTTTCATGTTATTCACATGGATAAGTTTTAAAAATATTAAAAACTCAAGCCCCAAAAAACTCAGGTTTAAAAATGAACTATGTTGTTTAGACCAGATTAAAAGACATACCCTCATCTGACATTTTGTCTGAAATAATTTATTATATGATTATATTCTGCCTACAGACAATCTTTCATGCTTTTTTGGAATCCAGAAGTCCTTCCAGTCATTCTATTTGAACCCATTATTGTGTGTGTTGTTATTTGGAGTGACTTGAATCAACAAAATTTTATTAAAGAAAAATACATTATTTAAGAAATAGTAAAACTCTGATTGTACTAAGTGAAATAATGTAAGGTACATCATTAAAGAAAATAATCAAGCAATGAACTTCATAGGGTGGCTAATGGATTCATGCAGCGTTTATTTCTACTTTTGAACCTTCCCAGGCTTTTCAAATTAATTTGTCTACTGATGGCAGTGGAAATCATTGTTGAATTTCAGTTCACTTACTAACAAGGGGTTTGGGTAACAGCTTTTATGTATATAGTCAGGTATGTGTAATATACATGGAAGTATTTATCTGTCTATCATATTGCTCCTAATCATTATGACAATCTGAGTACATTGCTGAACATATTTTTTGCTTAAAATTGTGGGTTCCATGAGTTTGATTTAATTATCTCTGAAGGTAGCTGAAAAAGTATTCTGTCTTACTTAAAATTTCAGTTGATTTTCCTTTCTAATTAACCTTTGTTCCCTGCTTCATAGCCATGCTTTTTATATTGTTTAATTGCTTGTAAAAAAGTGACATTTTTGACTTGGCATTCAACTGTGTCCCAAAATTTGTTGAGTTTGGAGCTGAGGGTGGGAATTCAGAAGTGCTTTTCTATGCAGCAATGGTTGAACTGCGGCTGCCTGCCTGCTGACAGGTATGGAAGTCACTGGAAACAAGATTCAAAGTTGCTGTCATGTTTACACAGCCACATAGAAAAGGTTGAGAAAGGATTGTGATTTTGTTGAAATTAAGTACCAACAGTTACTGGACCATAGCAATGTGTATTGGTTATGATTAATGTTTGACATCTGCCTCTTTTTGAGATATTTTAACCACTTTTCTTGTCAGATGAAAAGTGCACTGCAATATGTTTCTAGTCATGGGATTTTTTTCAGTGTACTGAGGTTTTTGGGGTTGAGACTGAACTAATTCACATAAGTACTTAGTTTTGAACCCTCAGAAAGATTTTTTCAAATACATCAGGGCAGCTGGGAATTACATATTTCAGTGTTAAAAATCCCACTAGACTAAACAAATTTTGTAAACTGTTAAATATTCTCCCTTGGCTCTCTCTGTGCTTTCTATTTTGATCCCCTGGTAACTGAGGACGAGTACTACCAACATAGATATGTTAAAGGATTTGCTTGTCTTTACATATGAAAATTGCTACTGAAATTGAAACTCAAAGAAACTCAGAGCTCTTGTCACGAATATTTATGCTTCTGACATATATTGAGATAATAGGAACAAAGATTTGAAAAATTATATAAAACTTTTTATAAAGTTTACACAGATTTTGTTAAATGATCAAGAATGAAAAAGACACCACCAACCTGAACCTGGATGAACTTTTTAGTTGTATCTTTAAAACACTCTGCTGTATACTGAAACTTTGTGAAATTTCTTTCAAAACCTAACCCTACCTTTGCCATTAATTTTTTGACACAATTTTATATTGTTGTACATGTGTAATATGGCCAACTCACACATGAAAATTTATTTTTCAATTAGTTATTAAAAATATTTGTCATGTGCCTTCAAAAAGCATTCCCAAGACACCTCAAAAAAGAGCATCAGGGCCAAAGAGCTCTGATTCAAAGCTATGGCTGTGTAATGGGACTCCTTCAGGGCCCAGGATACTACTTTCACACGATAAGGCAAAATGTGAGGCAGATCAGCGTGTCCAGAGGTAGTCCAGTAGCACTCTTTTATGCTCCACTGAGTTTGTTACTTGCAATTATTGTTTGGGATGGTGCAAATTAATCTATTTAGGGGGTGGTCTTATATATACTTATATATATACTTATATATATACTTATATATATATATATTGTTATTTTTGCTGTTATTATCATTACTCCTTTTCTGTTATTTTTCTATTAAACTGAAGTTTTTCCCCTTTCCCCATCCTCTCCTTCTCTCCCTCTTCTCCCTGACCTTCTAGGGCAAGGAGGAGAATTACCTGAGTTGCTATGAAGTCCTAGATGCTGGCTGGAGTTAAAACATGACATTCTCTTTTAAATGAAGAAATGTTACTGTAATATTTTATGGAGCATGTTTGATGGATGCTGTGGATGCTGTCTCCATGGTAATTATTTAGTTGTAGGATAAGATTAGGTATGTACATGTAACTGGATCAAAACGCTTAACTTAAAGTTCTGGCCACCTTTACCCCAAAAGTAATTTGTAAGTTTATCAACTCAAGATTTCTAGGGCATGGTATACTGTATTGGTAAGGCACTCGTTTGTCAATGAAGCCAAGAAACACCAACCCAAGCCTACCCACAACTCTTAAGTGCAGCTTAATGAATCTATCAACTTGAATGTGCACTAAGAAAACTAATTATATGAATAGTAAACTGGCAGTTTTTCTTTCTTGAAACTTCAACAGATATTAAGAGAAAGGAAGGAGCATGCAAAGATGACAAGTGAACCACACACACAATATAATTTTTAACATCCTGCAAACTGCTTAAGTTATAAAAGCAGGTGATTTCTTATACAGGAAGTGGCTTTAACTTATAAGAAAATGCAGTTAGCACTGGCTAATAGAAGAAGCAATTGCACTCTACTTTTGGTAAAATCATCTTTTTAGAATTGCCTGAAAAGTGTGAAAAGTTAAGATTCTGTCATGTAGAACCACAGATTCACAGATCAAACAAATGTATCTCAGACTGATCTTAAACTGCATGGAATGATTAATTTACCACTGCTAATTTAATCATTTTAATGAGTATTAGCTAGCAGACGTTCCTTAAAGTAGTTGCCAAAAAGCTTCTCTTAATATTATTTAAATCTTCCCCTTTCAGCTAAGCTATTAATAACAACAGGAAATTAGGACCTCAACCCTTCAATTTATATCTCCAAGAAGTAGATAAATCTTACACTCTATTTTAGAGATTTCCTCTGGAAACAAACACCACCAGACCTGTATGAGCTGATGATTGTGTTTGTTTGCCAAGATTTTTCAGATATTTAAAGCAGGATGGAATTTGGGTAGGAATCCAACCAAGTATACTCTAGAAGGTTCACAGCACAATCTGTTCAGATGGTGTTTGTTATATTGTTCAGTTTGAAAGTATTAACAGAAGCAATTCTCAGATTCTTCAAGAAAATATGTGGGGGTTATCAGAAAGCAAGCACAGGCTTGACAGTCACCATCACTCTGGATTTTGTACTGAAAATTTGAGCTTTGGTTGTAGGCAATTGTACCTTTCTAAATCTTCCATTATATCCCCTTGTCTCAGGAAGAGTATCTTTTGACTTTCTCCAAAGAAATTTGCTAAGCTGCACACATGTATTGCATGGAAATTTTTAAAATCTGTCCCTTTCAAAAAGAAATGAAAGTCTTGGGTCAGAGGAGGAGAAACTGTCCAGTGTGACAATTACCATCACTCTAAATATAGTAGTACTTGTACTTTGCTTTTATAGTAAAACTGTATATAAAGATGCTATTTTTCATACAATTTTGTGTCTTTCCAATTTTGCAGTGAATTTGTACCTCTTTCGATCACTGAGAAAAATATATCTAGAAACCTGTGCATCGGTCCTGTGGAGGTAGTTCTGTGTAGCAGAGCCACAGTCCTGTGTGCTCAATTGACTCTTTAATGCCTTCTGCTTTTGTCCTTGTGTTTAAATGGTGCTGGCATCACAACAGCTTTTTGTTGTTGCTTCCTGTTTATAAGTTTATGTGCTTTGCACATGCTTCCATAACGCTAATTGTGTTTGGTGATTGCTGCCACATTAACTAAAGGGGAATTGAACATAACTTGCTAAGTAGGAAGAACACAGATACAGTGCTCTGACTTTGTAAGAAATTTGTAAATGCCTTATACCTTTTTGAGATAAAATACATCTGTTTGAATTATCAGGATTGCATTTCTTCACTTTGACGCCCAATCCTGCCTTGAGTTGCGATTCTGTTTATGTTGCCCCTCTGGACTGCCATTTCAAAATATGACTGGACATTGTAAGGTGTATACTGCAAGTCATAGCCCCTGACAGCTCTGTTTGTGCCAGGCTACATGCTTAAAACATCTCACTTTGTTTCTCCATGTTTTCAGCATGCATTGAGATGACTCTAAATCAAAGTGTAGATATCAAAATTACTCTGATATTAGGACAAATTTGGAATCCAAGTCTAAATTTTTGAATTATTGATTGAAACTGATATTTTGATCCTAAATATATATTGATCAAAAATATATATTTTGATGTATATTTGATTTATCCAAATACATAAAATTTTAATATATTATGAACCTGCATATAATATATTAATTATATATAATATGAACTTGTGCTGTTACTTCCTTCTGGGCTTTCTCTTCTGGTAAAATGTAGGACAAAGTTAATAGTAAGCCAGAAAATGCTCCCTGTGTACATTCCATTGTTCTCATTTTAATGAAGCATATTGATATGTGCAGTTTTCTGCTGGATTTTTATAAAGCTCCCATAAGCGTTATATTTCAGTCACCTAGTAAATTTGAAATTTACTTCTGTGCCTTACTAGGTGTCATAATCAGTTACCAAGTTAATCATCTGTAGTGACATCATTGCCAATGAGTAATGCTTGAACATTATATATCTGGAGTTGATGACCTTGGAGTCAAGGCATACTCAGAAGATGCATTTTGGCAGGGGAAATATTTGTCTCCTTTACTGTTTTTGTGATTTTTCTGCTGTTTGGTCTACTTTGCATTAAAATTTATTTATATTACACTCACCTGTATGTGATATGATACTGGAGCTGGAAGACCAAACATGGCTTTTCCTCTAGGTCATAAAGGATTGACTTTTAAATGGTTAGAAAAACATCAATTATTTACAATGATTTTCACAGTGCAGTAATCATAACCCCTGCTTCATTTTCCTGTCAATGAAAATGACACACGTTAGTTACAGTGATATTAATACTGCCTTGCTTACAGGTTTGGGTTTTTTTCTGCCGTAGGATTTGTGTACTTTTGATATGTCAAGGGAGATGTAATCTGGAGATATGCTGCTTGCATATTAATGTTATGCAAAATGTTAAAAAATAAATGAGTATTCTGTTTCAGCATTATTTTTCATAACCTTACAACAAAACCAAAAAATTCTTAGCATGCAAAAGAGTTGCAAGGGCTAAAGGATGCACACACAGGTAAAATGTGAAAACTGATAAAATTGTTGTGAAGCAGCCGCGTGTCTTGGGATACAGACATCAGGGAGCATTGTTAAGCACTTCATCATTCTTGCCCTCCAGTGTCTGATGTTTCTGATTTCTCCTTTATTGATTTCAACTAAAGAAAATATAGAAGAATGTAAGGGTGACCCCGTTTGTTGACAGATACATGTGTTAGTCTTGTACTCCTAGCATATAGCTTAGTTGTCAGGAATAATGGCTCATGAGTAAGAGATAGACAGAATTTCCTGTGATTTCTAAACCTAGAGAATCAGCAAGCAGAAGTTAAAGACCTAGTCTACTTTTGTAGTTTCAGCTGTTCATCTTTTATTCAACAGAAAATTTAACAGGACACTGGGAACTGTAAAAAACCCAAACCCACAAAAAAACCCAACTAACTAACTAACCAACCAACCAAACACAAAACAAACAAACAAACAAACAAAACCCCAAAAATGACCCTAAATTACTAAATCATTGAACTTTCATTTGTTTGGGAATGTATTCTGTACTGTTAACAAAACAAGTTACAAACTACCTCTCTTCAACATTTTCTGCACACCATTCTACAGCTTGACCAGTCACCTTTCTGATGCTTGAAGGTTGGATGCTGTTGATACAGTAACATATGCATGAGTTGTGGAAAGTAGGCAGCTATTGGCTTTTTTAAAAAAGCTGTACATACACTGCAGTTCCTAAATAATATGAATGAATTGTATTTTCATATATCTTATATATATCATATATAATTTCTTATGCTTTTAGATGTTTAACTGGCCTGTTTGTGTACATCGACCACAGGTTATTTTGTGCAGTTTTATGGCTTGGGTCTTTCCTGTAATTCAAGTGGAAACATTTGCTATTTCTGAGAGGGTTTTCCCTGTGGAAGACAAAGAACCTTTTGGCAAATATAGCAGTTTCTAATCTGCCAAAAAGTTGTGATTGGATGCCAGTTGCCCCAGGAAAGTTTTTAGAATCTTTTATTTGTTTTAGATTTGGAAACAGAATGCAAGTGCAAGATAAAAGCAAGGCCAAAACTTTATCAGCTCACCAACATCTCTTCAGCTAAGGACCTCATAAGCAAACAGCTACAAAACTTAGTCTTTCACTTTCCACAAACTTTTCTTATTTTCCTAATTCCTGTAGCAGAGAACTTACCAAAATACCTGGTGTAATTTTTCCCTGATATAAATTTTTTATAACACAGGGAATTTATATTGATATGGCGTTGTTTTATCATTTTCATTTCAGTATATATTTTCCTTTGTTTTGTCTATAACCCAGGTAAACCATAATCTCGAAATTGATCCATGATCTATATAAGACCTTGTATATTCCAGACTCTACAATCTTCTCTTGCTCATTCCTGTTGATACTGGAATAAAAAGTTGTTACATGCATAAATTTAAATCTAGAATTTTAATTTTCTATCTGATAATTAGAAGGGAAAAGACCATTCAAAAATATTGTAATATTTTCTGTAATTCCAAGTGCAATATTAGATAGAATGTTCTAAATCAAAGTTAAAAAATTACCCAAAAAAAGGGTAAAATTTAAAAGTGAAAAAGATGAAAAAGTTATCCAAAGAAGCTTAATGGAGCCCCTGTTCCCTTTTGATTCTTTGACTAAGATAGTTGTGGCATTTTTCTTCTGAGTTAAAGCTTCTTAAAAATATGGATTTGTGGATTTCTTTCTTCTTTTTTTCTTAATAAAAACTAAGACTAAAAATTTTTCATGTTATAGTTCTCTAACTAAAAACAGGAAAAGGTTAGATTTGTTATATATACACAAACCTTTAACAATCTTTATTTAGTGCAGATAATTTATTTAATTACCAGTATGTTCTAAAAAAAAGGCTGGAAGCCCAAATTGAAATAGTGAATATAGATGTAGGTTGAAATTATATCTATTTCTGTAAGACTTTAAGTGACACTGCAGGAAGCCAAACACCTTCTGCTGCTATTGAGTTGCAATATATGGATGCAGAGTAATGACAGAATATTTTAAAATAAGACATTAGTCTTTAGTTAACCTAAATGAACCATTACAGTGTGTATACCTGGAAACAAACCAATTAAAACCCCAGGAAATGCTACATGGGGTTAAAGTAGAAATCTTATAAGACCCGAAAAAACTGTTTCTTTAAGCTATCTAAGCAAGGGTAAAGGGTAATTTAAATCATTCAGTCACACATATGCTTAGTAAAAGATTGCTTTTTGTGCTTAGCTTCTGAATTTCTGCTGGAATCTCTCCTTTATAAATATAGCTATGGGGTAGTTCATAAGAGACCAGGAAAGTTATTTGAAGAAATATTATCTATTTGTGGACTCTATATAATCTAAAATACCTGATGATTAGAAATGAGAATGATGTTTCAGAAGCTTTATATCACATTCTCACCATCAAACCCTAGAGGGTTCTTTTCCCCGTGCGTGTGTGTGTGATTGTTTTCTTGAATCAGAACTCCAGAACACCTTTCTTTAGGGATTTCAATGGCTACTAGTTTTCTGTCTTTACAATGAAACCAGAGATGCTATAGCTTAGACATCTACACTCAATCTGGTCTTGAGACTGTGCAGCAAAATTGGATCACACGATGAACAATTAGAACAACCTTAAAATAATATAATTTAATTTGAATAATTATTATTGTTTGTATTATTGTAGATTAATTAGATCTGAGAGCACAAACATAAGTACGTGACTCATTTTGACTCATTAAAGTGTGATAGGTTATTCATAGTAAGAAGTAATACTTGCAATAAGGACAAATTTAAGAAGTGACTGGCAGTTAAATATCCATGTGAGAACATGTTTAGGCACCAGGTCTTTCCTAAAAACCATTAGGTAGCCAGAAAAGGGATTTAAATTGAGAAAGGAGCAAAAGTTAGCTTGTGTGTTTAATTGGGCTTTCAAATAATATATCTTCACCTTAAAAATCTTGAGATATCTGACAAAACTGGAAATAACTTTGGTGAAGCTAAGATATAGCTCTTTGTTCATAATATTTTGTGTGACTTATTTTTCTGGAATTTTTTTTTTGTTATTTTTTAACATTCAGTAGTTGAATCTGGACACTGATTCTGTATTTTCTTTCTCTTTTTT
>VZRU01014080.1:661680-712754 GCA_013398155.1 Pedionomus torquatus | reverse complement strand
CTGAGGAGGAATAAGGCGAACCCGCAAACCCAGCCGGCCCCGCAGCCCGACTCCGCCGGGAACCCGCCTGCTCGGTGGCAAGAGGCGAGCCCCGCACCAGAAACCACCCTCCCAGCAGCCGTGAGAGCCTGGCAAAAAAAAAAACCAACACCTCCTTCCCCTTCCTCCTGCACAACTCCCCTCCCTTCCCTTTTCCCGAGCGCTGAATGCTGATTTCTGAGATGAAAATCTTCCTCTCCGGACAGCCGGGACTCATATGAAGGACACGCACATATTGGATCATAAATAAGAAGCGAGTCTGGTGAGCTCAGAAACCCAGCCCAAAAGGAGCAGCATCAAGAATCCACCCTTCTCCTGCACAACTCACTCCCCACCCAACACACAGAGAATACTAATTTCCTGAGATAAGATCTTACCCCTTTAAACAACCACACACACACACACACAGTGTGTATTATTACTAAATATAATAGGTTAAACCCAGCAGCACGGGAAAAAGCCTCTTCTGTAACTCACTCTTCCTTTTCACCCTTCTGAATGCTGAGGTCCTGAGGTAAATTTTTCCTTTACCCACAGCAAAGACTCTTTTTGAACAGGACACAAATATATATTAGATTATAGAGATGTATTAAATTATTCCAGATTTAAATCTATTTTTTGCTGCCAAGGGGTCAGGGGACCAGACGTCATTGTATATATATTTTTTTTTTCCTCCCTCTTAACTCATTTATGGGCGAGTCGAGGCTGCTGAGGAGGAAAAAAACAGGATAGTTAGAATCTCTTTATCCTTATTTCCCAGAAGCTTTTTCTCTCATTGCTGTGCATTTCCTTTAGAAAAAGGAAGCCTCTTATTTTGTGAACCAAAGATTTATTTTTTTTCCCTTCCTCCTGGCCAAAGGAAGGAAACAGACTCAAATTGACACGCTTAAATAGCTGAAGAGATCTATCTTTTTGAAAAAAACAAACATCTTTATCCAAATCTGAAATAAAAAGCGTGGAGGGAGAAACTGGAATATCTAGCTAAAAACAGGATTCTTGCTGATCTCGCCTCAGAAGAGGACGAGGTAAACACTAAACATCAACTTGTTCTTACAGGGAGGACTCAAACCCTAAATATAATAAATGGGGGATTACGGGTTTGGAGTGTTAGTGCAAAACAACACTGGAAATAAGTCAGCTTTTCCAGTCAGATTTCATCCACATCTGCAGCCTCCACACCATCATCAAAATGCAACCCCCAACCCTGCTGCTTTTATAAATAATAACACAGCTGCCAATGGCAGTAGTGCTGGGTCAGCTTGGCTCTTTCCTGCTCCAGCTGCCCATAATATTCAGGATGAGATTCTGGGGTCAGAAAAATCTAAAACTCAGCAACAGGAAAAGCAAGAGTCCCTAGAAAAACAGCAGCTTTCCCCTGGTCAAAGTCAGGAAGCAGGCATGCTCTCTGAACCTGAGAAAGCTAAAACTGAAGAAAACCAGGGCGATAATTCTTCAGAGAACGGCAATGGAAAGGAGAAAATAAGAATAGAATCGCCGGTGTTAACAGGATTTGATTATCAAGAGGCTTCGGGGCTAGGTACTTCAACGCAGCCCTTGACATCCACTGCATCTTCTCTGACCGGTTTTAGTAACTGGTCTGCAGCTATAGCTCCTTCTTCTTCTACAATAATCAATGAAGATGCAAGTTTTTTTCACCAGGGAGGGGTCCCTACTGCCTCAGCTAATAATGGTGCTCTGCTGTTTCAGAATTTTCCACATCACGTCAGCCCTGGCTTTGGTGGTAGCTTTTCCCCCCAAATTGGACCCCTCTCTCAACACCACCCTCATCACCCCCATTTTCAGCATCATCACAATCAGCATCAGCAACAGAGGAGGTCTCCTGCAAGCCCTCATCCACCTCCATTCACACATAGAAATGCTGCTTTTAATCAGTTGCCTCATTTGGCTAATAATCTTAACAAGCCACCTTCTCCATGGAGCAGCTACCAAAGTCCATCGCCTACACCATCTTCATGGAGCCCTGGTGGTGGTGGATACGGTGGGTGGGGTGGGTCCCAAGGTCGAGACCACCGTCGGGGACTGAACGGAGGGATAACACCCCTGAACTCCATCTCGCCCTTAAAGAAGAATTTTGCAAGTAATCATATCCAGTTGCAGAAATATGCTCGACCCAGCTCAGCCTTTGCTCCAAAATCGTGGATGGAAGACAGTTTGAATAGAGCTGACAACATTTTTCCTTTTCAGGTGAGCATACTCTGTTATAACCATAAGAAAAATAATACCTGAGTGCATTAAAATACGCTTAGGTCGAGGGTTTGAACAGTGCTGTCTGATTGTATGATTTCTGTTGCTTTCAACTAAAAAAGAACT
Organism: Pedionomus torquatus; assembly: GCA_013398155.1. NCBI lineage: Eukaryota > Metazoa > Chordata > Aves > Charadriiformes > Pedionomidae > Pedionomus > Pedionomus torquatus. The sequence goes on along the minus strand of VZRU01014080.1, from coordinate 710,384 downwards.
AATATATGGCTAACTTAAAATGTCGTAGTGTGAATTATGCTGCGAGCTGTGAATCATGGGGCTTTTTTGAATAGCACTAGTCATGTAAATATCTGTTGCCCACCAGACACCTATAGTAGCCAGTTTCCTTCAGCTTGATACTTACATTCAGGAATAACCAATGAAAAAATTCAGCTCCAAGTAGCAAGTATATCTACACAAAGGAGTAAGGAAAAACAAAATGCTGCCTGATAAAATGCGAAAGATCTGAGGCCGCCTAAGGTATTTGAGCATGTACCACATGAGAAGATGTATTAAGTGACTGTATGTTGTTTTATGATATGGAGTTGTCGTGCAACATAATTTTTGTAGCATTTTTTGGAAACTTTGAATTTTTTACATGATGCTAATTGACGCAGTTTGCTTTCCTCAGTAATGGCAGAAAGTTTTGGTTACAGGCCATAGCCAAAAATAGATGTGGAAGAGTTCAGCTGATGTCTCCTATATTTTAATGTGGCCTTATCCTGGCTGGAGACAGGTTGTCTGGCAGTTCAGCCTCTCTTTCTAGGCTGACTTCTTATGAATTTGAGAAGAACTGTATGATGTTGAACTTAATTTGCAGTAAAAATTAAAACAGAAGTATTCTTCATCTGACTGCTAGTTAAACCAAGTTTTTATGTGTGTGTGCCTTTTGTAAACACCTTTGGGGTGAATCCAAAAAACCCAAAAGTTCTTTTACAAAACTTATTTAGTGGGCTGTTTTTCAAGACCTTCAGATAAGTGCAAAAGCAAAAATTTCAAAACGATTGCAGCATTCCTAGCTGCGCTGTAAGAACCAGGGCGACCTACTTTAAAATAATGTGAAAGACAGGTAGATAAAAGCTGTGTAATATTTATCATGTTATAAACCACCCTAAAGAGGTATAAATGTATTTAATTATGACTTTGTGGATTCAGACTCGGGAGCAGCTCTTCGTCCACTCTTGAGTTTCTGTTTGGTTTGCGGGGGCTGCCTGTGCAGCTTCTGACAACAGAGCAGCTGCTGGCAATAACTTTCCATTAGAGACCTTTTTTTCCTACTGCAAAGCTACTGTCTGGTTCAGTATCAGGTAGAGCCTTTGTAAATTTAGAATGCATAGTAAGAATTGATTTTAATGCCAGGACTTGTAATTAATATAATGAACCTGTGTCCAGCATACCAAATTTATACACTGACACCATTAGAAAAAGGGACACAGCTGGAGTCGGTCTTTTTTCAGCCTCACTGCAGCGAGACTTGGCTCACAGTTTAATTCATTCCGTACCCTGACACGTAGCTGATGGTCAGAGTGACAGAATGAGATCAAGTGTGTCCTTGCTGCCGTGTATTAGGCCCAAATGTATAGGCAGCAATAGAAATGTTCTTGGTTTGACATCAAGGAGATTTCAGGAAATTGGCAAAGTCAGCCTTGACTTCTGAGTTGTGTTCCAAACATAAAATATCAGACACACGTATTTAGATCAGGGTAAAGAAATAATTTTTGTGTAGCGTGTTGTTATCTATTTACATAAACACTAAGATGAAGCTGTACATGTCAAGACCAAGTCTGACACTTTTTCGTGCCAAGAAAAGGAAAGTGTTGGAGTGAAGTACTTTCCAGTCTGTTACTATCACTTCTGCGAAGAAAAGGGCAGGGCAGCAAAACAGGACTTCAGCACTGCAGACCTAGAAAGATGCTGATTAATTTTGAAGCCATCTTGGACAAATGTTTTTTATAATTTTTTTTTTTTGGGAGGGGTATAAAATCTTTAGCTGGATTTTTGTATTGCTGGAAACAAATTATATAAAATTTGACCTTTGTCTTTATATTTTTCTCTTGATTAGGCTGATTGTATGCTTGACTTGAAGCAGAAATAAGGAGTTTTGTTCATTGTATGTTTGTGTTCATGCATATATATATGAAGTATCCTTGATGATGCAATCATGTACTGGACAAGGCTATTTTGTTACTGGAATCTTCTTAGATTCCTATTTAGGAAATAATTAAAAGCTGTCTTTGCTGCAGGAACATAATGGAGTAATTTGATACAACTGTCCCTTTCATCTAATATTTATGTTTTGCTGCTTAAATCATTAACAATTGTTGCTGCAATCTAGTGAAAATTACTTTCTTTAGAAAGCAAGGTGTAAATCAGCAATTGCAACTGTTTGGGGATCACTTTTTTTTTTTTTCCTTCTCAAGGGTTGTCTCTACTCCAAAGCTTTGTGAAACACAGAAGTCTGTGTTTTGGTGAAAATCTTAGGGAAACCAAGTATAAGTGCTTGTTTCCTCTTTGGAGAGGACAACATTGCATAATATCCCTATACGCCACTAGTGTGAATTACTGCCCACTTCAAATGCTTCTGCCCATGGCCTTTACATGCTCATGATGAAGTGGGCATTTCAAACGGCACAGATAAAAGGAAAATACTGTGGTGATCTGTTTGATAACCCTGCAATTTGATGATTTCGAGCCTGATATTGAACTGCGTGCAAAACATTGTGCTTTTGGTTGTGTTTTTCAATTGGAATTGTGTCTCACAACATTTCAGAAGTAGCATGTCTGTAGGAACCTCTTGCAGAGATGGAACTGGAAGCAAGGTCAGAGACGGCTGTTACCAGATCTGTTAATGAAATTAAGTTCTGATACTGTGCTTTAGCCACTGGGCAAGCTTCCCCCTTCAAAGATCTTTTGAATAGAGAAAAGCCATTGTTCTTTTGTGCGTTCATTTGAAAAGGAAATGGTCTCCAAACCAAAAAATTATTCCTGAATAAAAAATTTTGAAAAATTGAGTCTTTTGGATACAAGAGCCTTCCCGGAGAATTAATAACTGAAAATGCTTTGACTGTGATTATTGCAGCTAACAAAGTTACTGATTTTGTAAAGAATTCCCTCTACTTCTCTCCCGGCAGCACTGACAAAGAGTGCTCAGTACTTGCATTTTGCAGCAGCATCACCCTCAAGATTGTTTTGGCTTTCCTTTTGCTGTGTACTTGCACTTCCTCATGAGAGTGGAACATCCTGCCTGTTATGCAATGCATAAATCTTGCTTTGATAGGCATTTCCAGGTTTCCAGATCTCATCTTCAAATGCCTGTTTTTAAAATTGATCTTTGAAGGCACAAACAAGTTAAGCAATAGTGCTCAGCTTTCTGTAAAAATGCTTAACAATAATTTATGCTTCTTCCTGGAATCAGGCTTGAAAATAACTGCCCATTCCAAAGAATTTTGTACATAAGAGCAGCTCATTATATCCACTTGTTCAAAATGTTTTTTCCTTTCTGCCACAGTGGCTAGTTTCCAGGTATATAACCCCTTCCAAATGCATTGAGGGTCTGTGCCAGGGAGACTTTTTCTTTCCCCAGGCAGATATGGAATGTTTGAGAAAACACATACGTGATTACAAAATGTGTTTTAATTCTGAGCTATACGTCATGATTTGTTTGCCCGTAGAAATGGGTTGATTTAATAAGTGCATTAAACAAATTCATGGGGAACTGGAATTAACAAATAACTTCTTGAATACAATTACCAAGCTTTCCTCTTGAGGGAATTTCACAAAGAAGTTTCTTTAGCGTGCCTCTTTATTTAATATTTCCTCTTTGTTTTGGAGGAACCTTTTCAAAAATCATAATGGCTGGTTGCATAAAATGAGGCTTCTTGTTTTGCAGAATTTTATTTTTATTCTAGAAGCAGCAATTATTCCAAGCAACTTCAAGCTATCATTTTAAAATAGAATAAATACTTGAAGTTGGATTTTTAAATGTCTAGTCACCTATTTTTCTATAAGTACATCAGCAGCGCAGTAATTAGTGTTTTGTATGCTGTTCCCCACAGCTACTGATCTGTGGAATTAGAAGCACTCTAATGTGGTGTGACATGCACAAGTTAAGTACTGTGGAAGTTAGCGCTGTTCTTGTTTTATAAACTTACTACTGACGTTAATACTTTGGCTTTGGCCCTCCTGTGCGTTTTTGACCTCAGGGTTTCTTTTTAAAGAGAGCTTTTGTTAGAAGCTATTTGAATTATGTTTGTATTTTCCTAAGATTAAAAGGAGTACTCTTATTAAGCATTTTGCTTTGAAAATTGCAAACTTAGCAGCTCAGCACAAAGACTGAGAACACAAGATATTGTGGAAAATAATTTCTAAATGATACATAAAAAACTTAGTATGTGGCTAAAATAGAATCAGACGTTACTGGAAATGTTTATAAAGGTCTGTAATTTCTAACACTTATGAAAAAAAAAAAAGTTCAAGTTTGACTAAACCAGAAGTGTTCCCTCCCAAAAAAACCCTCCTATGCTATGCGTCACTTCGCTTTTCCAGCTTTTTCTTATTGTTCCCTGGTGAAGTTATAAAAGATGATCAGGGCAGCACACAGCAACATCCTTTCAGGAAAAACCTGTTTATTCAAAGCCTTTAATTCACTGGATACTGGACTGGGAGCTGGAATAGAGCATTTGCGGGGTGGTGGGAAGGAGGAGAAACTTACCCAGAAGCATAATCAAGTCCAAATTTGCTTCGCAATTAAAAGAAAAATGTGGAACTTGTATTTAGTACCTACAATATTACCTCTCCCTACACACTTTACTTTGCATGAGACACAAGGCTTTTTAATTGTGGGAAATATGTACTGGCTTTCAGAAAGTCTCGGTCTTCCCGAGTTATAATGGGGGTAGCAAACATAGTTGGTTTATAATGTTCACAAGTATTCTGGTTTTACAAAGATTTAAATATATAAAATAAGCCCAAGTTTTAGAATTACACCTACTCTATAAATAATGCTTCATCACTTTCAATAAAACACTTAATGCAAAGGCATACTTTGTATTATTATTGATGCCTTGGTCTTCAGAGGAAATTTTATTTCAGGAGATCAGACACAGCATTATTATTGATGCCTTGATCTAAAGAAAAATTTTAGCAGATCAGGCACAGCCTCAGCTACCAGCAAGTGCTCATACCTTGCCAGGCTCTACTTTTTGTACAGTTCGGATTTTTAGCATCGGGAGAAAGCCGTCATGGGAAGCACTGAATAGAAACTCTCAGGTTCTGGAGTCTTAAGTGTTCAGGTGATGATAATGCTGTGGGTGCTAATTAAATATAATTAATCTGCACTTTAATATTTAACTTACATGTACATTTTTTTGATGTGTGGGAATTTAGGAATGGAATTTTTAAGTGCAAAGTATTATCTTCCTTTGTGGGATGAAATGTCTTTGGAATTTCAAAATTGGAATTAGAATTTAGTGATTTCCTTTTTAGAAATGGCTTTGTTTTTTACAAGCCCTCTAAACATAAAATAATCTGGTGCTAATGAGGGAGCCACTGTAGTCACGGAGGTGAAGTGATTCGCCCATAATGTATGAATCCAATGACAAAGTTGTGTCATGAAGCCCTGAGTTCTTACTCTGCACGCTTCAACAATGAGATCGCATTATTATGAGCAATCTGCAATCTTATGAATGATTGCCAGACAGTAGGAGAATCAGAATAACTTCAGTATTCTATAGACAGAGCTGCCCAGTGTACAGTTCCAAACTGTTGTGTTTGCTGTTGTAGAATATTTACAGTTTCAATAGCTCTCTCTTACCCAGATCTGCTGCTGTCACCTCTGCTATGTTATTGTGAAAACAATACTGCGTATTCAAAACTATGTTTAATGAATGTCTTTTGAAATACAGGCTGACTTTTTAAACATAGCTGTGTATTAAGACTGCAGTTTGTTTTCTTTCTTTTTGGTCGGTTGTTTTTTTGGTGTTTGTTTCTTTGTTTTTGTTGTGGTTGCTTTGTGTTCTACCTGATGTCTTTCTGTTTCCCAGGGATAAATGTGTGTGGCCTTTGAGTCTTCTGATAAAGCAAAATTTTAGATGCCCTAAACAAATTTGTGTAAAGCTAAGTTCTTGTGATCATCTCGGGTAAATAATATCAGGCTGTAGTTAATTTATTTTGTTACTGAAGCGTACGTACTCTGCTTTATTCCAGGGTAGTCATTACCTCTATATCTTCTCTTTCTAAATAAATAAAAAAGTATACAGTAAACAATCCAGCTCCGTGGTTAGTACTGTAACTTTGTGAACCGACCCATTAAAAACATGACCGTGTTGTTATTAACTCTCTCTGTGTAAAGTCTCTGGAGGAAAACATCATTTTTTTCCTAAGTAGAGCATGGCTTATGTGCTTTATAACTCATAACTAACGCGTATCTGAGAATAGCTTGCATTTAGTTGCCAGTTAATCATCAATATCTTGACTGTTACAGCTTTTTTGATGTTATGGAATTAAGGGCATAGTTTCACATTTCTCCACTAATGCGGCCACTAACGCTAGCCTGTCATCAGTCTTTATTTTTATGTTAGTTTTATGATACATATATATTTTTCAGCTATAATGTGCTTTTGATAAAATGTGCTGGCCATCATGGAAGTTAAGACTGGCAAAATTTGTGGTACTGTTTTAAAAGCGGTATGAGTATAAAAGGCCATTAAATTGTATAAAATTTTTTTAAAAAACTACCAATAGTGACTTTCTGTGTTAGTGTGGGCCCTTTCAGTATCAGGACAAGCAGCCAACTAAATTAATGGAGTTCTTTTATAATAAGCACTGTGCAAACCTCTGATCCAGCTGAGCAGGGCATTTTGGCTGGTCTTTATTTAGGCTGTACGTGACTGACATCTTTTCATTGGATAGATGTGTACAGGTTTACTTCCATCTGCCTTTCCAGAGAGGAGGACTGCTGCATTCATTTTGGGAATATATCCAAACTCGATGTAACAATAGTAGCAACTCTTAGTGTTGTGCTTTACTTGGTTTGTTTTCTTCCAATTAATAAGCGGAGACATGTAAGAGCAAACTGTTTCAAACGATCCAGGAATAAGACTGATCTTCCTAAAGGTGTTGAGGCTGGGGCAGTCCAGCACCATGAATTGAGAAGGATGATTAGATATGCTGTAAGCACAGAGACCTTTTGTTGGAAAGATAGGCAAGAAAAAAATAGCAACGTATCGGCATTTTGAGGGTCTTCTCCATTGCTATGACAAGTTATGAACCACTGCAGAGCGCAAGTATGAATTTGGGCCACATTTTAGCCAGTCTTCCTGTTTATGTTCTTGCCAACAGCTGCAGGTGGGAATATGAGCAGTTAATCTTTTCTATTGATGTGCAGGGCCATGTTTTAAAACGTCTGCAGTATGATTAGAAGCTTCTGGACCTTATGCTACAAAAGTGACTGTGAGATGGTTCACTCAGAAGGGGAAAACTATAGACTCCTTGCCACAAAAACCTTCCACTGGGGAATGTGGTGTCCCTGGCAGCTGACCAGTTTGATTCCTTGGGTTCCACACCCCTCCACACTCCCAATATTTAAACCCTCTGTTTTCAATATTGTAAACTTCTCATTGCAGCACCCTTGTTCATTACTGTAGCTCAAGCCAATGTAACACTGACATTTTAGACAAGAGACTATCTTTAGGCTCACGTCTCCAGCACATGCGCAGCAGAATAAACTAGAAATTACTAACCCCGGGTTTCTTTCTTTGTGTCTCTTGGACAATGAAGTGTTAAGTGCCACAAATTCAACTACGACTCAGACCTACTTAGGTTCTGCACTTTGTGAAATGAGAATTTTGTAGCTGTTCACGGGCTGGAGTTAAGGTTGAGTCCACACAGAGAAAACACTATACACTATGAAAACCAGAATGGAAGAAGTAGCAGCTACTTAAGAATAGAAATGCTTGTGGTAGTTTCTCTAAGGTGCTTCAATTACCTTGTAATATAAATGTCCAAGGAAATAAATACTGTGGAGAGACACAACAGTGCTATGCTTTTTATAGCAAATTTGATATTGGGCTAGACTAATAAAGCAAATGGTTCCAAACTCTGATCTTTCTAATGTTATTAGAAATGCAGCAAGAAATACTTTGCCTCTTCTGTGTCAGTAATAAACTGTTCTGGAGAGAGGAAAATTTCATTGACAAATACTATTTTGTAGTGATCAGAACATAACTTAAGAACTTGGAGATGGATCAAGCCTCCAGGAGCTGGTGCATTCCTGCTATTAAAATAGTGTTAGGTGTTTAAAGTCCAAGACGACTGATGATTGTCTTATAGAAAGAATGCCTCTTGCAGCTCTGCAATCAATAGGGCTTTAGCATTTCATCACTGGAAGTAAAGGATGTTGTAACTTGATGCACAACAGTCTTTGTGCAGTACCGTTTTTTAATTCACCGCTGGTTTTAAAAATGATCAAAGCTGCATCTGTGTACTTTGGAGAAATTTCAGCTTCGCAGCTAGAGTTAGGGACAAAAAATATATAGTCACTGCTGTAATAACAATAGTTGTAGAGAAGCGGTTTAGAGCAAATGTCTGTCTTGAATTGCTCACATTTTGCTTTCTTATTTGAACAGATGCTTTCCGTGCTTGATCTCAGTTCAGAGGCGACTCCCTTAGAACATGAATGAAATAAAATCTTTAGAGCTGATGTTAGAGTTCTTTTTGGACTCAGAAAAATTAAACTCAAGGTGGATTAATATAATTGTATAAAATTATGCCCAGGTATTTCTACAAATGTCAAAATGTATAAATACATAGATAACACGGATAGGTGAACTTGGGAACCAGAGTGATTTTTGCCTCCATTAATGACCTTTCACGATACTGTAGAGATTTCAAAGTTTATATATAATTGCAGTTATTCTGAATTTACTACTTAAAACAATGCAGTGCCAGGATATTTTATGTTGCCTTATGCTAATATAGTGTCAGGTTTGTACAATTTATTTTACTTGCGAAAATCTGAGCCATACATATGTTAAATGATGGCTCTCCTAAATGAAGGAGAAATATTTGGTAAGTACACTTCAAATGGCTTGAGATAATGCAACAGTAAGGTACGTGAGACATCTTGCCTCCCATTTGTTGAGTCCTTCTTCAATTCTAGTAATGCTCGGAATACCAAACTTGTGAAGTCAGGGAATTAAAAATCAGAACTAAGTAGTCACCTAGTTAACCAGCCTATTTGGAACACCAGTGCTGGTATGGAGTACTTTATGCAAAATTTGAACTGACTGTGCAGAATTAGGTTACTTAAGCTGTTGCAATAGTAGTTTAGGTTGAAAGAAGTTCTATGTGTTTCTGGAATTTAGATTGTCTTAATTTCAGGCTGAAATATCTATTTTATGATTTCTCCTTGCAATTCTGTCTCTGAGGATATGATCCTTACTTCCTAACTGTGAAATTATTTTAAACAAAGTCTAACTGTATAGCCAGGAATATAAAGTAAATATTGAATTGAGGTTCTTAAATGATCAGTTAAGATAAATATAGATCAGATTCATATTTAACAATATTCTGAATTTTAATATTACTGTATCAGACTGACTTCAGTGGCGTATGTATTTTTGCTTAATTCTGCTGTAGTAATGTCTAACAAACCTGAAGTTATTATGTTTCAGATGGTTTTGTTTAACACTGTATGTTGCCTAAACTGGCTTTGTTTGTATTCGCTTGCAGGATCGCACAAGGACTTTTGACATGCATTCACTGGAGAACTCACTAATTGACATAATGAGAGCTGAAAATGATTCACTGAAAGGTAAATTTAGAAAGAGACTATTTCCTGCAGTAAATAATTGGGAAGAAGTGCTTTCTTAGAGTAAGAAACTTCGGTTTTGGTTAGGAAGAGCAGAGTTACGTTGGGCACCTAATGCATGTCAGTCGGGCCGGGTAGGCCTCCTTTCTGTCGGTTGTCTCTAGATGAAACCATTGCAACACGCCAGCACTTGAGTGTGTTTTGTCTTTATACCAAACAATGTGAAACACAAACATAAGCTGATCTTTTGTGTAAGTTGCCAGTATTGTTTTCGATAGATACAATGTGTGCAGCCTGTAAAAATGATCAGCTTCAGGAATCTCGTGTAGCTCAGTGAGATGTAACTTTTTGCTAAACAGTATTTTCCTGCCGAAGTCCTACTTCTTTCTGTCTTGGGAAGAATAAGGTTTAATTAGGTGATTTTGAGAAGGACACTCAGTACTTTATTACAGTTTTCGTTCAGTTCTTCACCTCTCTTTTTGCTGCTGCCTTGAATTGCAGAATTTGTACCATTGGGAACTGGGTTGAACTGACTTGCAATGAGGATTTGTCTCTTTTTTTTTTTTTTTTTTTTTTTTTTTCCCCCAAAGGTAATCTTTCTTTGAAAATACTTCCATTTACAAAATATTCAATGCATTGTCTACATATTTTATCTAAACCTGAATAGAAACTGTTTATGGTAAAAAATTCAGAAGTCTAGTTTCTTATTCTTGTTCTATATAGTGAGTAATCCGTTTCAGTTGGATGGTTACTTTTATAAGTAGTCAAACTCTTAGATAGGCTTATTATCCAAGCATCCAGTTTTGTCACCAGTCATGAAACTACTAAAAAACCAAACCTGCACTTGTGGTTTCTAAAAGTAAATTTCTTTCTATACCAAGACTTGTGGTGTTAATGAAATCTGACTTGTTTTAATAGTGGTTCTTGCTCAGAAGACCAACATTTGATCAACAGGCAATAACTTGAATTTGTTGCATTCACCATGGTCTGAAATGCAGCTCCCTTTTCATATCCTCAGTACTGAGCAGTGATTCAGGGTGAGGAGAAACATCAAGAAGTACGCTTTCCTATTGAAATGACAAGGAGAGCTGATGAGAAGTGGAGCAAAATGAATTAAAAAAACAGAATGTGTTCCCTCCTTATGTAGTAGGGGCCAGGCTTTTATTAAGAACAAATAGTAATAGCTTTCATTTGTTTTGTATACTGTCTGGTAACATCCTGTGCACCCAGCATTGTCTGCTATGCTGAGAATTAGGTGCCCTTTCTTCACTGCAGCACCTGGGGTTTACCATGACCCCTCCTACTCAACTGTCAGGCAGGCTCAGCTCAGGTTTTAGCTGCTGAAATCAGGCGACATAACAGCCCAAGGTGACATAGATGTAGAACAAATAAAATTTCCCTTTAAATTTGAATTTAACAAAGTCAGGTTAATACATATTAATATTCAACAACTAAACAAGGGTTGTTCTGTACCATAGTATGATTTTTAGTTTAAATGCTTTGACAAGATTCCTTGCAACTGAAATAATATTTTTTTTTTTAGTGTTTCCCATGTTTTATGAATGTGAGAGAATAAGTGTGTCAGCAAAGGATACATGCAGTTCTGATACAGGTTAAGTCCTGATTGAGCTTAATTACTAATCCCCTCTGCAGAGTCATCTGTGGGTTGTGTGAAGTTGTGTGTGCATCTTATACTGACGGAACACAGTAATATCAATCAAGTGTTGTTCTGGGAATTATTTCTTAAGTTCTTCGTATCTGTTTCATGGCGAACGATTATAAAACTATAACGAAAAAAGCTTCACAGCTGAGATGAAAAATTTTAAGTGATTCTACATGAAATACTTAGCTGTAAAGTCTCATTTTTCAAGGACTTCCTCAGCAAAATCATTAAGTTTGCTTACAGTGAAATATGCAGTACACTGAATTTGCCTGCTGCTTCTGTGGTATAACATACAGTCCCCTAGTTGCCGTACTTTGGAACGGATCTTTATTCAAATGTGTCTACCATGTTATGGTAATGCTGCAGGGATCATCCGTAAGTAGGACGGGATTTGTAAGGAGAGGAAATACCTTTAGTTAAACCAACTGATACAGTGGGGAAAAAATTGTAACTTGCTGGTACAAAACCTATTTTGAGTCAAGTCTGAAGAAGGGCTTGTGATCGTAAGCCTTTTGTGGCTTTTTTTTTTTTTTTTCCCCATCTGTATCAGTTGGTGAATGTTTATATCTTAGCACAGATTCCTTCTCTCCCGTTTTTACTTTTCTTGCCTGATTTTTATTTAAACTGATTGAAAGGAATCTTTAAAAACTTTGGATCTAGAAATCGTAAAATATGACAAATTATGGTTGTCATTTCAAACACCTGCAGTTAAATAAGCAGATCCATAACAAATTCTTCATTTTTCATTTTAAATAGGTTAATCAGTACATAGAGTGCTTTAAACTAAAGTTGGATACTCTAAGAAAGGAAAAGCTTATGGGTTTGAGACTTTAAAAATAGCCTGGGCAAGACACTAATAAAACATACTGTAGAGAGCAATCTCAGAATGGCATGGAAATAATTTAGATGATCTAATAGGTCTCGCTGCTATCTTGTGAGTCTTTGAGAGGCTTTAACATTGACTCAACAGGAGTTCAATAGGTAACACTAACAGCACCCCCTTTCGTATTGTAACGGATTTCAAGAGAAAGAAGTACTATGTTAAAATATACCTTCAAAGCAACTTAAAGAGTATGGATGTGATAATACATATCAGTCATTATTTAGAACCCACTGTCTCTTGGAAATAATTTCTCTTTAAATGGTGTGTTCAGAGCAGCAGGTTTTGGCTACTGTAGTGAAATGATAAGTAAGAATTCTTCAAAATTTAATTATACCTGTTCACAGTGTGTACTTCTTGACTGAGGTGATTAGGCTGTGGTAGCCTTGGATTTGTTTAGGACAGTAGTAATTATGTTCCTGGGTTGTCTTGCTATATGAAATAAATAGGATTTCCTGCTTGAAGTTCACAGGTGAATCTTAAGGTGATTCAGGACATTCAGTATTACCTTTTAATGCTTTTGATAGGCATTTTACTATTTCTTCCCCCCTCTCTTTTTTAAGTATATTTTTATCCCTGCTCAAATCCTCTTCCTTTGCTGAGCAGCTGCCATTTCAATATGTTATTTTTATCCACACGAGTGAGCGTGCTGTATGCTGCATACCCAATGACAGCCTGCAGAAGCCTTTCCCTGGAGACTAATTGCATCTTCTTTACAATGTATTTGGCCTTCGTGAGCTGAGCCTGGGATCCAGAGACTGATTTTTGAATCTGGGTCTTCCAGATGGCAATTTGAACATTACTGTAATAGTAGTAGATTGACTAAATATTTCCTTGTTAAGTGACACTGAAATGTCTTTAAATACTTTATAACCACAGATTGTTTTATTACTGAAATATCCTATGGTTCTGTTCAGAATATAAGGTTATTGCCTGGAAATTACACAAGTTGAAATGGATTAAAGAAGCAGGCCAGTACATCTGCTTCTAGCACTGCAAAGCACTCCTGTAAAATTTGGGTGTGAGTGGTTCAGTATCTGCATGAATGCTACGAGTCTCTAATTCTAATAGTCTCTAAAGGCTAAATATATTTATGTACAAAAAGGAAGGTTTTAGAAGTAGCGTAAGGTCAGAGTATACATACAGACACTGGAAGAGAGAATCAAACAGCAACTGCACATTTTAGAGATGGAAAGCCATATCGGTAAGAACTGGCACCATTCAGGATTTTTCTGAGCAAGCAGATATACCTAACTGCATTTTTAAAGCATTCATCAGCCCCTTAATATTGATCTGAAAAGCTGTTTTGGATGTGAAGAAAGAAAGTATGTAAACCTTATTAAATGTTCTTTAATGAAAGGGATCAAAATAGTTTTGACAGCATTTGCTCAGTATCTGGTAAGAAACTGAACCAGCTGTTAGTTTTCTAGCTGTGTGGATTGTGGAACATGTTCATATTCATTGAGTAGAACGGGCCACTTGGTTTCCTATATGACCCAGAAATGTAATGAGAATCTGGTAAGAATCAGTCCCATTTTTTGCCAGTGGTTAAATAACAAAGGCTATGATTCTTTTTAGGGAAGTGGTCCTTTATACGTGCACAGGACAAAATCTAAGCTACTTTAAGCTGTAAAATAATAGATTTTGAGGTTTTTCTTAAATTTTAAAGCCATCATTGTTTTCATAGCAATGAGGAATGCTTGAGCTTGGTGGCTGAGGGCAGCCTTTCTTCCCTACTCTTGGTCTGTGCAAAGAGTTCCATGATATTGAGTTCTGAAAGTCAGAGGCCTCTGGCAAATGTGTCTGTCTGTGCTGGCGCTGCAGTCATCTTTGTGCCTCTGCTGCCTCTGGACTGGAGCAAGCTCTCCCAGGGGAACCTGGTGGTCCTTCCTCCGGCTTAGGAGAGCAGCATCAGCGGCTGATCTCGTTGATGTGCCTTGTCTCAGAGCAATCTCATCTAAGGATTACTCGTTTGCAACTTTTTAATATATTCAATGTAGGATAAAATGCTCAAAACCTACTTTTGCTTCAGCTGCACCAGAATGGAGACAATTTTTTGTAGACGATTGGATTTACCGTAATTGTCTTTGGGAACTGCCGATGGTTTACTGTGTTGAATGTTTTGTACTCAGGATCTTCTTGGATTTTACCTCCTATGCGGTAACTGGGAAAGACTAATGGGATTTGCCCATTTGAGTGCATATCAATTAAGAGGAAAACCAATTGTTTTACTGTCTCAAAATATTGCTGAACAGGGCCTAATAGCAGAAAACTACGACCCACGCTGATGGGGCTGTGATGGGGGAAACAGCGTGTGAGTGTTGATTTTGATCCCAACCCAGTTTTCAGTTGGGATGGAGCAGAAACGTTCTAACTGTTCCAAACAACTAAGGGCATGCTTCCTTTCCAAATGCAGCTCATATTCAAAATTTTGGGGCAAATACTCGGTATTTTAATTTTTTTTTTTTTTTTTTTTTGTCTCCTGGTATGCTTTTTTCCCCTCAGTTCCTCTCCAGCCAATGGAAATGTCTGTTGATTTACCCCAACCATTCTAAAGCTTGGGGTTTACCAGCGCCTTTCTTTAGAAGGAGCCAACAACCTGGTAGGCAAGTGGCATCACCTGGGCAGCAGGAGCCAACAGAAATCGGCTATTAATAACTACTCAGAGCAGACCATGGGCTGGATTATAACCTTACACAGGAGTAATCACAGCCATACATAATGTATGATTTTACGTTCATTTGCTATTATCTAAGAGGCTCCCAGCTTTCTCATTGGGATTGACGTTTGGTTTTGTGGCTTGAACTAAAAGCTTCCTTCTTCAGAGATGCTTCATTTGATGAGGCTTAGAAAGGAACACTTGATTTAGAAGGAAAAAAAAATATTAAAAAATCACGAAACTTAATAAAACTTAATAAACTTAATAAAAATGCTAGGAGTTGAGCCTAGTAAAATTGCAGTGAGAAATTAAAATAATTTTAAATATAAATATAATAATATAATATAATATTTTAAATATAAAATTAAAATAAATGGACCNNGCCGTGGCGGCGCCCGGCCGCGGGCGGCTGGAGGCTCTCGCACCTCGAGGTGCCGCTGCTTTCCTGCTACAGGCTCCGCTTCGAACTGTAGCCGAACCTTCGCTGCCTTTTCAAGCTGCTGCCAAGGGTTCCTGGCGTGGTTCTGAGGGGGAGAGGAGACCGTTGCCGGGTGTTGGCGTCGGTGGGAGGTTCCAGTAAGTTCCTTTGGAGCCTGCTCTTCTCTGAACACCCATTTAAAGGTCACCGTTTGTGTTGCGCTTCCCGGAGGCGTGCAGGAGCCTCGGTTTGTGTAACACCGCTGTTAAACGACGACGGAGACTTCATAGACGGCTGTGTTCTTACAGTCCGAGGCAGGCCCTCGCCTTTTTTTTTTTTTTTTNNNTTTATTTTATTATTTTTTCCCCCTCCGTAATTCGGGGATTCCTCCCCTGCAAACCCCGCAGACCCGCTGCAGAGCGGTTCTGTACCAGGAGGAAGAACGTGGGTCTGTCTGGGATACTTGGGACACTTAAAGCCTTGAAACTAGGCCGGCTGCTGAGTGTCGCAGAATGGCTTAGCTTGGAAGGGACTTTGGAAGGGAGCCAGTCCTGAGATCGCCTCCTTCTAACCCCCTCGCCCCGATTGCCTGCTTTTGTGGCACTGTGTGCCCCAAGAAAACGGGGTCAGTTTATAAAAGGTTTTTCATTTATAGCAGTCTGGAGTTGGCAACGTTTAGGTGGTTGTAAATGGAATGAGAATTTGCCCGTTCTTTGGAAGATGTGTGTGGACTGGGACACAGGTTGCCCTGAGGCAAAAATAGAGTGTCACTTAGGTTGAGACCTTTCATACTTTTCCCTGATTATTCCTTGGCTTTGGCACCTTAATTTGCTATTACCGGCTGCGAAAAGCCACCACCCATTCATACTATCTCAGAAAACATTGTGCATTACCTAATAAATAATTTAAACTGTTTGTATCCATGTACACTGGTGCATATGATTTAAAAAATAAAGCAGTAGTTAAGTTACTGCTGTCCATTTTACTGTTTGAACAAATACTAAAATGAAAACTGCAAAGATCTCAGGACATAGAACATTTAGGATGGTATAAATACTTTTGCAGTCATCTGGAATGATTTGGGAAATAATAGTACAACCCAAATTATGTACTGAAATGTAGCAGTTTACTATTTGTTTTCAGTGATGAAAAACATCAGTTGGAAGAGGTGACTTACTGTTGACATTAAATTAATCGCTTTGGTTTTATTGGTATTCTTAATTTTAAATGTATGGGAGGTAGTTTGTAGGTAATGGTGCTGCTCAGAGTTTGGGAATTATTCAAAATTAAAAAAAAATTATTTGCCCTTGGAACTGCACTCAGAACTTGAGTTTGACTTATGTTAAAAATATACAGTGCTAAATATAGTACTGCAAGAAAATAAGGTAAGGAAACAGATGCTGTTGGTTACCTATGCCGACACACAAGAATTACTGAGTAGTTTTAAACTTTGTGGTAATACCTGCGTTTTCACACAAATGCAGTCTATAATGCAAGTGTCAAACAACTGGGTGTTTGTACTTCGTTACTGCAGGATTTAGAGGTAGGGTATTAATTCAGCCAAGGAAGAGCAACACCTTGATTTACGCTATCTGGCTAAAATGAAGCCATTGAGCAATAAACTAGAGGGTATTGATGTAGCCACCCACCCTTTGAGGCCAGGAAATGCCTTGCCTTGCTACTACAGAGCAGTACACGTATCCCAGGGTCTACTGATCCTGGTCCAGTTTTTAAATCAGTGTTAGGAGACCTATGGGGATTTTGTCCAATCTTGAAACATTTTGCATAGACCCCTTGCCATCCTTTCCCATCTTTAGAGTCTGCATGGAAAATTAAAGGCCTTTCATAGTCCTTAGACAAGATACTTCCAAGGAATGTTTGTGCTGCAAATGATGTGGCAGTTAGATAATTATAAAAACCAACAAAACGTTGAAATACTGCTAAAAATTTTCATGTTTAAATCACCAATTTGAAAATTGTTAGAGCTGTCAAAAGTGTGCTGAATTCCATGACAGCAGCCTTGCTAATCTGATTAAAACCTTTCAAAGTTTTTCTTGTTTTCATTTTTTGTATTTTTGTCTTTTTTAAATTAATTATATCAGGGTTTTTTTAAAGTCTGTTTAATTTCCTGCCTCGGTCAGTATTGCTGTCCACCAAGTAGTGGTTTTTTTCTTGTTGTCTTTTCTGAATTCTTGCTTTGATAATCTCTGACCATTCTGAATCATCTTCAAAGCAGCCTTTAATTTGGAGCTGTGCTCCCTGAGTAGTGCCTGTTCCCTGTTTTAGAAGAGGGAGAGCTCATTTGCCTCCCCTCCCTAACTGAAGAAACTACCTGTCTTTGGTCTTTTTGCTTGCTTGCTTCACTTTTTTTCCTTGATGTTGAATTGTTAACTTTTTGAGTCTTTTGTTAGCCACATTTTGCATACTCTCTACCATCTTGTTTATCAAGCTGGAAGTGGCATGAAAGGAGCAGAAAGAAAAGCCTGAAGTCCTTTTCTTAAAGCTGGAGATAAAGAAGAATTGGGAGGTATAATGAGTATGCGGATGGGTTTTGAGAAAAGATAAGGAGGTGACAGATGAGATGTGAGTGTAAACCAGAACAAGTTCCTAGGAAAGTCATACAGAAACAGGTTTTAGTAGTGGACAGTCTTTGCATATATGCAAGAGTGATGATGCAGCAGCCCGAAATGTGATTTTTGCATCAGTTACTTAAGGTATTTCAAAAAGAATTGTGATGCATATACAATTTGTGTATTCAGTATCTAATTGTTTTAATTCAGCATTAGGTAGAATGGTGAGAACTACTGATGAGGTGAATCTGAAAATACATCTTACAGTGAATCTATCTGTACTTGGCTTAATGAATTGTTTGTTGGAATGCAGATGGGTTGGCTGTGGTTCTAGTTTTTGGGGGTTTGTTTTGGGGTGGTTTTTTTTTTCACTGTAATGCTGATAGTTGGACTATAATGTGGATATTTCATGAGTGGAGCAGTCATGTGCCACCTCTAGATATGCAGATGTCAAGTGTCTTCATAGGTACAGGGAGTGGTATTCTTTCAGTTTTCCTTAGAAATCCTAATAAGAAGAATCCCAGCTCTGCAGTCAGATTGGATAGGTATGATAAAAGGATAAATTTTGTGTATGGAATGTGGGGATAATTGTGTTAAATAAAAATCAAATATATAAACCAATTTATAATACATTAATAAATTTCCAGTGATTTATAGTAATGTTACATACAGTTCTTCGTATTGTCATTAGTATTAGCTCACAGTGATGTCGGAGATGGGGATAGCTTTCTGAAGGCATTCTAAAGAATGTCTGGGTTGTTCGTGTGTCATTTCAAATTTTATGGTGTCTGGAGCTGCCTGAATCTAGGCAAAATAGATGGAAGTACTGATTCTTTTAAAATACAGTTTTCTGTTTCTCTTCCCATTTGGATTGGGGCTGGGGCAGTGCATAGTAGAGTTACTTTGTGTGTATTACTGGAAAAATTAATGTCTGACTTACACTGGTTACTGTAAAAATGAAATGGGAAATGTTATGCCACAGAGATTTGAGCGTGCTTGGTGTGTACTTGCTTGTGTTGCTGTTTCCTTATTGTTTTGGAGTGAAGTAAGGGGATGCTTAAAAAAGGAACAAAGCCCTCATGTTGCATTCCAGGCTGTCTTGTGACTGTTCCTTTCACAGACAAAAATAAGTTGCTTTGAACCTATTATTGTACTTGGGGAACTCTGGTTTTGCAGCGTGTAAGTATATGCCAATGTCAATCCAGCTCTTGCAGGTCAGAGGCAGGAATTTCATCTCAGGTTATTCATTGAAGCATGGGTAGAATTCAGGCTCTTCGTTTATACTGATTGTTAGGCTGATGGTACAGGCAGATAGCAGCATCTCTTGGGGTGGAATGTTGCATATAAAGATTCCAGAAAACTGCATGTGAACCATGACTGCTAATGGGAGGTTTGTGAGTTTTTTTTCACCTTTTCCATATGTTTTCATAAGCTGTTCCAGAAATTCTGTAATAAGTTCAATAAATTCTTCTTGTTAGTTAAGAAAAAAAATTTCATCTAGTGATTTTGAATATATGACATGGTATTCTTTCCTTATATCAGAAAATGCATCATTAGTGTGCAGTTTGTAATTTACTGAAGTTAGCACATTTGAAGTGGTTTTGTGGTTGAGATCCTGATTTGCTCTTTGCTGGCAAAGCTAGCACTTTTCCTTCTCCCAGTTGCAAACTCTGCCTTTTTATAGTGAATATAGTAATAGCTTCAGTGTTCAAAAGATAAATGCTGCCAATTATTCTGTATCATAAACTAGAAGATGTATTGGGGGAAAAGATTGGATATTTTTATAACTTCTTGTCTATTCTCCAAAAGTCATACATTAATATAAAATAAAGCTCAGTGCCAGCAGCAGTAGGGTGCCTGCTTTTCTGAAATACTTGTATAATTTCAACTAACATCCAGTCTCCAGCAGAGTGTTGTGCTTCATGATTTGCTTTTTCTGCTTTTGGGTTCTTATGTTAGACCCCATGGGGGTTCCTGGAGGAGAGGGAAGAGTTATATTCAGATACATGTGATATTTAAAGGGTTCCACTTAAATTGATTTGCAGTAACCCAGTGTAACATAATTGGAATTATGGAAAAAAATATTGATACCTTGTAGACAAAGCTGTAGCGATGTTTAGGATTCAAAGCAGGTTTGTTTAGGAGATTTCTCTGGATTGTTGATAGTGAAGAAAACTTCAAAGTTAGCTTTGAAGCCTCTGTATTTTTGTGAGGAGAGAGACTGGATTTGGTTTGTCACCCTTTGTGAGTGGTTAAGTGGTTGTTGAAATGTATGAAAGATGATATCTTGAGGTTCAGACGCGTGTTTGCCTGGCAGAGTACCTGAGAGCAGCAGCAGCAGCAAAGGAATAATAACAGTGGTGGTTTTAAAGCTCTCACACGAGCTGAACTGCAGTGTTTTCATAATTAACTTTTCTTTCTCAATTTCCCCTTCAGGCTTAAGCTTGGATAGCATGCTGCAAATGTTTCTAGGACTTTTTGACCTTGTTGCCCAATCTGGGAGTTAGTTTGAGTTTCTTGAGAAGGTGGATTTGAATGGATGCTGAGCTGGACTGGCCGAGCTGGAAGCATGTGTGCCTTTCTGCCCTGGGCAGCGTCTCTGGGTGCCACGACAGCTGGGTTTGTGCAGTGAACGGGAATGAGAGCCATTATTGTTTTGTATTTCCCCAAACATTGTGATTTTCTAAATATGACTGCATGGTTTCTACGGTGAGGCAGTTTTGCTTCAGGTGGATTAAAGCCCTGAAAACTTGAAGCTCGTTTCACAAGGCTTGGAAACAGTAGCTTTTGTTTTCCATTTCTCAGTTTCTCTCCCATTTTGTGCCCCCTGGTTACTTGATATATAAAGTTGTCAGCCATCAAGCTGTTCGATGTTACTAGGCTGATACATCCTTCATGCTGTACAGTCAAGTTCTACCATTTTACCATGTGAACGAAATTAATTCGGTTTAATCACGGGTAAAAAAGTGTCACCATCAGAAGAACCAGTACTAAAAGGCTTTTATAGTAAGATTCTCCTCAGCCTTTTAGAAGAAAAGAAACTAGTTTGCTTTTCGTGTGTTGGCCATGTTTTGTGATACTCACCTGGAATTTAAAATGAAAGATTCTAGTCAGAGCTGTAATCAAATGCTATGGAATACCAGAACTTAGTGTTGTTACTCCTCTTGACAGAAAGAATGGGTAAATACTTGTCTTCAGGCATCTGGCTTTACTTGAAATAGAGCATAATACTTGCATCTACAGTAGTACTCTTGTTTTTCAGCATTTGTTTGGGCATTTTGGACACAAAATAGAGCTGTATTTCTCCTCACGTGCTTTTTCTTCCCCCCCCCCCCTTTTTTTTTCTTTTTCTTTCTTTTTTTTCTAAATAGTGTTTCTTTAAAAACAGTAGGCGTAAAAAAATGCAGGTTTTGGTATCTCTGCTGCTTAATTTTTTAGGATCAGTACTACAAAAGGTGTTAATCCTTGATTTTACTGTGCAGCCAAATGTAGTCTACTTTCTTGGTTTCATGCTGACTTTGACAGTGCTAAAAGTGTGACAAATGTACATTCTCCAGATACATATAGAGAGATGTTTAATTTTTGTAAGACTGTCTTAGATTATGAAAATACTGTTTGAATGTTTTTAATTCTTTTCAGTTCAGTAGTATTTGAAATCCAAATTCTAGGGAATCTCTAATACTCTTTTTAGTCTCTTGGTTTTGACAATTTTTAAAACAGGAATCTCATTTGGCAGCATCACAAAGATAGCTGTGACTGTACGATGCAAAGTTCTAACATGGACCAAGTTCACGCTCAGTGTAGATTTACTAAATTTTGTATTTATTGATAGTTTATCTTGGATTGTGTGTTTGTGACACTTTTTACCATGTGTCGGCAGTTGATTTCGCAGTCAACATACGTGCTAGAGATAATTTGACAGAAATACGATTATGCGCTTGAACTAGGCAAAATTTTTGTACATGTGCAGGTCTTAGGTTAATAATCATGGAACTGTGGCTTAATCCTTTTGTCCTTAAAATTGTAGAACTAAGCCAAACGAATGCATAAAAATCAGTACTTTTTTGCCTGCCATGAAACACTTTATGACACTGTCTACTTTCCTGTTGAAAATGTCATCTAAACTTAAATTGTAAGGCTCTTTTAAATAGGACGATAGACTCATGTCTCTGCTATGTATAGAGACATATAGGCAGATACAATTTTTATATTCTAATTTGAGAAAACATGCACCTCTCTGAAAATATCTGCCTTGTTCTCTGAACTGCTGCTTCGTATACAGAGATGATTTAACAAGAGGTAGGTTAAATATAGGTATTCTTTACAATTTCCATTTTTCTGCTTTTGGTTTGGGTAAGGATATGATTAGATTCTTCACTAGTGAAATTGGGCTTGAGATGACCTTGCAGAACTTCTTGTGAAACGTACCTGTGGTAGAAACACGTGGTCCACGCATTACACATGAAATGAATTGTGAAACATGAAGTGACGATAAAATCTGAGTCTTGAGTTATAATCAACCCTACCTGCCCTCAGGCAGTAGTAGGGGAGAAAAGGTAATAAAATACTATAGTTCGTATTTTAATGGCCTCATGCACAGCATTGTTAATTTTGCTACAGTTACAAATTACAGTTTAGTGTAGAATAATTTAGAAATCAGGCTTTGCTGTTGGAATGGCAAAACCAGATTGTACTTCAATTATTTTTCTGTATTTTAAAAATAAAACTCAAGAAAGCGTATATATTTTCTATAATAGATTCAAGGATATCTGGCTCACATTTCAGAATAATCCCATGAAACTTTCATACTTCTCTTTCTCTGGGAGTCAAGTGCCAAGCAAAACAGAAGACAGAGCAGGGTCAAATTATCTCCCCGTCTTCTGTTTAGGGGAAAGAAATGACTAACAGAGCGTAAACATAATCAGTGAAAGTTTGAAACTCTGTGTTTGTGTATCGATCTTACTTGCTTTCTAACGTAAGAAACTGGCCACCTGTGGCCATCTACAGTTAGATTTTTATAAAGCAGTATGGAGGGGTTTCAAGATAGTTTTAGGGAAAGCCTTCTTATCCTCCTTTTTAAAAAAAAATCTGAACTCTTAGACTGTTTCCATTAATACTTAAATATCTGATGATGGTATAGAGGCTTTGTTTCCCCTTCTGTTCTTTGCCGCTGTCATCTGCAAGAGTTGTAGGTAGCCCTTTCCCCCTGTACTGGTTCCCTCAACTTGTACCATGGGTTCTTATTTGTCACTTTTTTGTCCCTAAAAATCAGCAGTTAAAATACTTCCTTCATGAAACTTAGGAGATTGCGATCACTTCAGCAAAATCTTGTTCAGCTTGAATACTTTTCCTAGACCCTGTATGTTTGGTGTAGAATGTAAAAGAGTATATGCAAACTGATAGAAGCTGCTTGGTTTTGCCAGAGCTGGGTGGTGGGAAGGTGTCCCAGGGGTGGAGCTAATGCTCAGTGGGAGGGTGTGATTGAGTCTTCCATGTTCTCACAGACAGGTTATGTAAAATGTCAACATGAATATTTGTCCCTTTTAAATTTCAAAATTTTTCCTGCAGTGACTTCAGTGATTAATGTGCATAGAAACCTGAAATTTCTTGGAACTCACTAATGAAACTAGTCTGGTTTGATGTTTGAGAGGAAAGGAATAAGAGCATATTGCTGACTAAGTAAAAGATTGCAGCGTGTTACTGTATTGGCCTCGGTGCCAAGGTAAAGAGTAGGATCCCAGCCTTGAGGAGCTCTTGGACTAAAGTTATAAATCAGGTACAGAACTGGACAGGTATTGCATCCACCTGGACTTCATGTGTCTTAAAACAAATATAGTAAGGTAGTGAAAATAAAGGTACAACTGTTATTCAATTTTGAACATTCAGTTGCTCTGTCCATCCAGGGGTTTATGATGTTTATGTCAGTATTAACTATGGCTGTGTGTATAATTCTCCTAGTTGTAACGTGGCTTTAGAAAGTTGGGATGAGGTTCACAGGAGATACGGATCCTCTTGCTTGCTGGTCCCTTTGCTTTAAACAGTCTGGTCTTCAGCTGACCTTTTAATGTAAATTTTCTGCAGTTAATGGCACAAAATGCACCTGAAATTGTTACTGTCCTGCAGACTGGAAGGCAGCAAAGAACCATTAAAGAGCACTAGTTGCTCAGCTTGGGCACACTTTTTGCAGGACAGCCTTGTAGTAAGTTTGGGGTTTAAGTGGTCTAGGACTCCTGCAAACCTTTTTCATGCTTCCTCAGCAGAGTATCTTTGTCACTGGGAACTGTGTACTTTATACATAATTGCACATTTGATTCTACACAACTTATTGGCAGTCTTTTTGGTGATTCCTGTAGAGAAGAAAGCTCAGTACATTTATGGGAGGTATGTTAGGCACAAAAGGTGTTAATTAAAAAAAAAAAAAAAAGATAGAAAAGAAAAGAGAGAGGGAGGTGGCCAGGAGTCTTCATTGTCTCAAATGAAGAGAGGACATGAAAATTTGAGTCGGTTGCTTATTCATTAAGTTCCTTAAAATGAAAGACAATAAAACCAGCAGATTTTTGCAAAAGACTATTGGCTTTCTATATGACTTTATTTCTTAAGTAGAAAGGAGTGTTGCAGGGAGGGCTGAGGTGACAAAATAATTGAAGCAGCTGCTAGTAGCATTTTAAATTTCAGATTGATTTTATTGGAAAGAAATATCTCTGCATAGGTTATTAATAAGCAATTGATCCGGTTGCATAAATACTCTGCAATTTTTTTTTAGGTTTTGTAACGTAATTCTTGTGAGATTATTAAGTCTGTCCTAGGCCCTTTGTGCAATTATCTGAAATGTTGAAGAAATGGGGAAAGGAAAAATAGATTTGAGGGGTCCAAACCAACATTGTAGTTACCTCATTTCTTTGCAGGGGATAGGCAACCACCCTCATCTTCAGGATTAAATCTCTTTCTCTGTTTGGTAACAGTTACCTTAAGACTTTGTTTGTGTTGCAGTTTAGCTACAGTACTCCCATAACCAAGATTTCTGTTAATTTGAAATTATGAAAGGCAGAGACAGAATTGGTAAATCACAGTTAACTGTCTTCCTGGCCTGCCAAGAGAGCATTCTTGAGTTTCACTCTTGTGTATTATATTGTGTGAAATTAATGGCATGTGATGAGCTCTGAATTCTCTGAGCAGAGAAAGTTTGTGTCTGGGCTGCATTGGGGTAGTTTATAAACTGTGGCTCCTCAAAAATGTTTTGAAATGTCAAATGTTGGTATTTTGTGGGTTAGATGAAGCAAATGCAGGGAATAAGCAAAGTAAGAGGAAAAAAAAAATCTTAGTATTTGGTTCTTAAAACCTCTTCAGTAGCATTTGGCACTGGAAATACTTCTTAGCTGGTGGCTGAGTTTTTTTTTTGGTGTTGTTTTCCGTACAGTAAATGAGAAAAATCCTCTTGCCATGCGTGACACAGGTGGCAAAGCAGTGAGGAGTCTGCTGACCTAAATTGTGGTCACAGATCCGCAGTGGGAATCGTATCTCTGCTGCACGCTTTGTTGCCAAGTATGGGTGTACCGAGTGAGGAGTTTCTGTGGTTTTGTTAGTAATTTAGAAACCACAAGCAAGATTTTTATGGCTTTATAGATGGAGCTGGTTTTGAAAGTGCTTGATGTTTTCTAAAACGTGCAAAGGCTTCTGAGCTTTGTCGGAAATGCAGTAAGATTGCTGATTGCTTTCCATGAAAGACTAATTCCTTAAGACTTTCTGCTTTGAGAGCTCCCTAAGATACTGGATTTATAAATTCAAAATTACCATGGAAAAATTATACTTGTAAAGGGTTTAAGCCTTTAGGATTCTTCCATAAAGGCAGTACCTGTGTGAACATTTGAGTTATGCTTCGATCTGAAGACTTCGGCTTTGTTATTTTGTATTTGTGGTGTTTGTAGTGTCTCTATCAGCAAAAGATCAGAGAAATAAAATGATCTTACAGATGTTAAATAATGAAGTAAAATGGATTGATATGATTTTTATTCTGAAAAAGGGAATGATTCTGGTTCTGTTGTGGTTTACAAATATTTAAATGCTTATACTAATTGTCAGCCTCAATTTTGAATGAGGAAGCAAAATAAAATGCATGATGTGCTCAGAGTTTCTCATAGTACTTGCCAGGAGAAACCAAGTTTTGAAAACAGCTGGCTTGCTTTCAGACACAGACTTTAATGAGATTAAAAGAGAAAGAATGTGCAAGTTTGATTACAAAGTTTGACCATATTCTGACAACTGGTCCAGGGCAGAAAAATGTTGTATTTTTTAGTGGTACAATTGATTTGTTTTGGAAAATGAAAAGTAGAAGGCAGTGGGTAGCTGTCGAATAATTACAGTGAAGTGTACTAGGTGGGCAAGAGAGAATCTATCCTGATGTACACGGGCTGCAGGAGGTCCGAAAGGCAGTTTTAGTGGCCTACTTTTTCTCCTTGACTCTTAAGTTTTTCAGCTGGTTATTTGCCAGTCATAATTTAACCAAGTATTTTGTGGATTGTGCAGAGCTTTAATAGCAACCAAATTTGGAGACAGAAGTTAACACAATAGTCCTCCACTTCCCTTTGCGTTAGGGCTTTTCGTACAGTTCAGATGAAGATCAGAGTTAAACAATGCTTGAACTGGGCACGGTGGAGGGCATGGTGCGTTGTAGAACGTGCCAGCACACCTGGCGCGTGAGAAAAGACCTATTTACTTACAGGTGGACATCCAACAGAGGATTAAGGAATAGATTTGAAAATAAACGTGCAAATTGAGAACTAAAATTGTTTTCAAAAAGTCTTTTTGAGTATACACATAGACTTCGTCATCCTCGTATCAACGTGTTTTGTCAAATAATGGAGGTGGTGCAAGGAAGGCATGGTCTTGTGGGTGGTGGGGGAGGTCAGCTTGTGAACACCATTTAAAATGACTCAGAGTATGACAAGGCTTGAGAATCGCTGAGTAGTGTAAAGGCACTAAAAGAAGGTCTTTTGGTCCTTATAACAATGTTTGAAAGGCTCTTTTCTTTCTCATTTAACATGCAGCAAGGACATATGGGAGAAGGCGAGGTAACAATATTCCTATTTAATTTTCTAATGTTGACAATGTCTCATGGGAGGAAAAACATTAAGTTGTTACTAGAGGACAAACTCCAAAATTTAAGATTATAAAACTTCAGTTTCACATGCGTTTACATAGTCTGCATGCCATAAATAAATACTTTAACTGAATTAGGTAGTACTCCTCAGTAGTACTATTGAGGCTGAAATGATCACTATCCTTACAGGGGATGTCATCTACATGATTTGTTACACTGGAGCCATGTTGCTGTGTTTGTGTGTATGTTATGAATGCCAATGCTGGAGAAGTTTATTTTGGTTGTTCTGGGTGCTGATGGTTTTCTTGATGCAGTGTAGACGATAGTGAATATATGTCCTGGCCTGTGAGGGTAAAGAACCAGATCCTGCAAGCGTGGATGTTGAATTATCTGTCAGCAGTGGTAATGCTGATGAACCTGAAAAGGTTGCTTAGGCAGGGAGAATTGCTCCCTTCCCACAATACCTGCAGGATTGGGGTCTTAAGAGATGAAACAAAAGATGTGCATCAGTTCACTAGGGGAAAACAAAATAACATTTAAGTCTCTATTATGATATTCTTATTATAGGAGGAACCACGTTTGCCTAGCTACAGAAATAGGCCTGATTATAGTTGATTTTTCTTATAATTACAGGTGTATAAATAGTCTTGAAATTTCAAATAAAGCAAGCTGACTGAGCCTTCCATTTTTTATTCATATAAATTCTATGGACTCTGGATTTTATTGTATTTGTTTTCTTTCAGCTTGTTAGCTGTTTGATTTTTGCATGGGAAGTGTCTGGATATTGGAACCAATCAATTTTCTGTTTACAAGATGTTTTCTTTTTTAAAATAAATTTATTTCAAAGGAAGGAAGCAAGAACAGGATAAATTAACCTTACCAATACATTATTGTGGCAGATTTTAATGGGTTCTGAAAAAGCAAACATAGTTTATTGTATCATAGGCAAAGGAAATGCATCCTAAAACTTGTAGCATAATTGATTTGCTTACTTTCCTTATATATATATATTTATTCCCAAAATACTCCTTAAATGAGTACAAGTCTATTCAGTTTGCTGTCTAGATATTGAATACTGTAACTAAAGGGTGAATTTATGGAAGAGATCAGCTTGTGTGCTCTATGATACTATATAGTTGCATTTATAAATTAAAGATTCTTATTTAAAAGTAATAAATATTATTAAGGAAATCTGCAATAAAGGATTATCACAGAAGAACACTGGGCTGTGAGGGGAAGGATGCTTAACAGCATTTTCTCTTAAAGCGAGTTCTGTTAACAAAACTCTGTTGTAACATCTAAGTAAACTTGCCTGTAGAAATGACACAGTATTACCTAGTTTTCAGTCTTCATTTACAGTAAATTACAGTGGGTGTCCCTGGTTTTATAAGGTTGTCTTTGTTATTTACAAGTAGGTGGTTTATAATATGTTTTGATATCAGGTCATTTAAATGTGTTATATATTTAGTTGGTAGAATTCTTGTTCTCCCATTTGTACCATGAATTTGTATCTGTTTGTTGTAAGAAGCTGTTCACCGGAAAATGATGTATACAGCTCAGGTTTTAGTGATGCCTGCTCTTGGGAAAGTCCCAGAAAAAAAATTTGGCTTCTATTCTCTTCTGTTTTTACACCTTTTGAAAAGAAATCTAATTAGAAACATGAAATAGAATGGAAAATGGTCAACTTAAGCATCCATTAGAAATATAGGTTTGTTTCAAATTTTCATTAGTTGTAGTGCAGTTCTGAAAAAAATAGCAGCATTTTCTCTGAAATAATGCATTTGAATTACTAAATTGTATTGAAAAGTGTAAGGGTCATGTGAAACAGAGGACATAGCTGCTCATTAAAATGGAAGATGGCAAACAGTTCTACTGTTAATATAGTTATTAGTCTATTAAAAAACAAAAAACATTTAAACTGTGTGCTTTGTTCTGTTAGTATGTTTCTTTTCCTTCTTTATGTTTTTTAACCCCCTCTTTAGGTCAGTCTTCACTGTTTCCAATGGAAGACGGGTTCTTGGATGATGGCCGTGGGGATCAGACTCTTCACAGCGGTTTGGGATCACCTCACTGCTTCTCCCATCAGAACGGAGAGAGAGTGGAACGCTATTCCCGCAAAGTCTTTGTCGGTGGATTGCCACCAGATATTGATGAAGGTACGCCCAGAAAATCAGATCCAGAGAAGCTCCCTCTAGTGTAATTTCACACCACACAGAACTGTGGTGTGAAACCTTTTGTCTGTTAGCTAAGAAATGATTGTTTTTCTGAACTCTACGGAAAAGCTTTGATGTGTAAATGGCTCTTTGCATGATGCCACTTTCAGTCTGTGGCAAACATGAAATAATTTGAACTATTTTAGTCTATAGCATTGTTCTGCCATTGAAGAACAAAACCATGCGTTTAACTGACTTGTACAGTATGAAAATGATAAAAAAGGGATGGTGGTGCAAAAATAAACAACACCTGTTGAAAT
Source organism: Pedionomus torquatus (assembly GCA_013398155.1). NCBI lineage: Eukaryota > Metazoa > Chordata > Aves > Charadriiformes > Pedionomidae > Pedionomus > Pedionomus torquatus. The sequence continues at coordinate 681,035 of VZRU01014080.1, read as the reverse complement.
TCATAAATATATTGCCAACATTTTATAGGCACCAGAAGCCAGTAGCAGGAAAAGTATTGCTAGTAGTTTTATAAAGTTTGTAGAGCATAGTAAGTCATAATTCTTTATTTGATGCTTATGTGTAGCTCTCAGAGGTTGTTTTCAGCAATGATTGTGTCCTGTAGTAGCTTCTGGTGTGTGCAGGGTGAGTGCTCGGGCAGGGATGAATCTGTACAGAGGCAGTTGCCTACAGTGAGGAACCAGGAATTTGTGGTGGGTCCATCATAGAGACCCAGGTGACAGAACATTGCTGATGCTATTAAAAAATCAAATAAAAAAAATCAGCACGAGTGTTATAAAACTTCTTTCACCAGACTTCTGAGCGTTCTGCATTCAGTATATATGACCATGCTGGCATAGTTGATAAAAGGACAACAGCAACTCTAAAGCAGCAAAGTTGCTTTTTCTTAATCACAGAATCTTTTTTTATACACAGGTTTTGTGTCAGGGAGAGTGATTGTAATGCACTGCAGCATGTAACATAGTGACGTGATAACCTGACCTTCATGTCAAACATAAGAGCTACTTTATTACTAAAAGGTCAAATATGACATGGTGTTTACAAAAGGAAAAATGATCTTCTAGTCTCTTTTTCTTCATTGTTGTTGTTGGGGTTTTGCTTGTTTTTTAACTTTGTCACCTGTGTTGTTTTAGAAGCAGATGAGCTCATGAATAATTTGGTCTCTGTGGACCCTAGTTATTGAAGAGTAGGACCTTTTCCTAAACCTGTTCAGAGTTGCTTCTGTCAGCGCTCCTCCTGTTAAATGCACAAGTGTGAATTAGAATAAGGAGTGTATGACTTAAAATCTCTGTCACAGTGGCATTTTGAGGTTTTCCTCATCCTGTTTCTAGAAGGGGTTTTATGTATGTGCTTTAATGTTAAATTTGTGTTAAGTGCTGCTCTGAATGGATATCTATTTTAAGAATAGTTACGTAGTAACTGTTCTCCTTGGTTTATATCTTCATCAGCATGTACCCGTGACACACTACCATTGCTGTATGTGTTCCTGATGGTCTGTGGTGCACAGAGAAACTGTCAGTGCAGGGGATTTCAGTTGCTATTTCATTAGTAATATCATTGAAGAATGTAAACAAGCTGAAAAAGACATAATTAGTAACACCTTTTCAGATTTCTGAGTTTGAGGATGGGGAAAATTCTCTAAATGGTGTATTAGGAACCCCAGCAGCGTGCTGGTATGGAAAGCCCTGTAATACTTTAACCAGAGTACAGCTGAGTAGTGTGCTAGTTTAGATAATGCTCCAGAATGTGAAGTTTGTTCCTTTTGTTTCCGTTTTTAAATGAAGAGTCCTTGTCCAGAGAACTTCAGCAATGATTCAAGTGTACTTGTGGAGAGACAAAAGGAAATAACCCCTCAATTTCAGGAAGAACAGAATTGCAACTAGACAAACAGCATGTGTAAATTTATACCAGTAATTTGAGGTCAAAGGCAGAACTGAAATGGATGCCAGAATTGCTTCTTGCTAAAATAATATGTTCTTGCTGTTTCTTGTATAAAAGGACCATAACTGTGTCTCAAGTTTACTGTTCGTTTGGGGTCAAGTTTAGATAGTGTTTGCACATGTGGCCCTGGCATGTGATATGAACAGGCATGGCTGGGTCTTGTGATAGTCCCTTCATTTTTTCCCAGTCTTTTTGCAATTAGAAGGCTTGTTAACAGCTGATTGCTTACTAGCGAGTCAGCAAATCGTCTCTAAACTTTTTGTGGTAGAAGAGTTGAAGCTGGTTTATTATGGCTGTATTGGTACAGTACTCCATTTGTGTGAATTAGTGGGTTACGAGCTTTTATTTATAATCAACAGTAGAAAGAAAAACTTTATCTTTGACCTGTCTTGTTTTCTAATATGTGTTCTGTCTTGTCATAAAGATTGCCCATCAACTAGTGAGCATTGCTATGAGCTGCTGAGGGTCACAAAATGCTTATTTATAGGATGAAGCTACCTGAAATCAGTGTTCTTCAAATGTCTTCCATTCAGTTTATTTTAATTTGGATTCGTGCCTTTTCCCTTCTTTCTTTTCAGATGAGATCACTGCTAGTTTTCGCCGCTTTGGACCTTTGATTGTAGACTGGCCACACAAGGCAGAGAGCAAATCTTACTTTCCTCCTAAAGGTAAATATCTGATAATCAATCACATATGAGTATTTTAGAATAATTTTTCTTGACAAGACTTCATTCAGGCAAGATTTTTGTGACAATGACCCAATGTTCAGGGGGAAAAAAAGTTGAATCCTTGAGATTCTTATAAACTGGTGGAATTTAGAATATAGCTCTGCGGTTACTCTGCACTAAAAGAATTCTTCCTTAACTTCCTGGATTTACTTTATTGCATTTTCCTTGTTCTCCCCCCTTTCTTCGTTTTTGCAATGATAGTCAAGGTTTGCCATCTTTGAAGGGACTAAATGCCCTCCACAGGATCTGGGAAGGGTTTGTACCTTATGGTAACAGCCAGCCTGGCAGATTTCCCTCTACAGCTGTGGTGCTTGTTAGTTCATGCTGCTGGCTCATCCTTTGCAAAGGAAATGAGGAGTGAGCGAGCTGATCAGCGAGCTCCCTGCTTCAATTCTCTGCAGAGGGCTTGCAGGAGGCTGGGTTGAAAATGTGTGAGAACATCTTAAGGTTTGTCCTTTACTGTATGGTAGCATGATGGCATGCTTCTAAGCACATTTCTGGGTTAAATTATTATCCTCGAAACAAATAGACAAAAGAAGTCATGTGTTTGGCTTCCCTTTTGTAGGATATGCATTTTTGCTGTTCCAAGATGAAAGCTCTGTACAGGCACTGATTGATGCGTGTATTGAAGAAGATGGAAAGCTCTATCTTTGTGTTTCCAGCCCCACAATCAAAGACAAACCGGTAGGTAGAATTGTCAGGGCCTGCGCAATTTCTGTGTGATAACTAGAAATTGGTCTCTTCAGATGTCCTTTTTGTGTTTCCAGGGTGCTAGTGTTTAAATTTCTTTAAAATGTCAAACTAAGTTCTCAAAAAGACTAACTTCCTTATTTTCATTCTATGATTCTATGATTTTTAAACTAGAACATTATGAAGTTTTTTTGTCTAGTTAAAATTCATATCTTTGTTAGGAAAAGATTTGCTAAATTTCACCATTGCTGGTGCAATAAATATATTTCCAGACAGGTATTTTATGCTTATTGTTGAATAAAATATAGAATTCATATTGTCTGAATGTTGCATATAACATGTTTTGACAGAGACAGATTAAATCCAAAAAAAACATAAGGTGGCATTGAACTGTAAATTATTAGTACAAATGGGTTTGGGGCTGATGCAAGTCTGTGAGTAGCTGGAGAGGCTCCTGCTACATTCCTGTGTTTCAAATTTGGTCAGCTGTAAGCAAATACAAAGCAGCAAGTTTTGGATAGTAAATAAACACACAACTTTGTGCACTGGAGCCTGTAGCATTGAGATAAGGCTGGTCTAGTGCTTACACTTGGCTGGAAGAACACGAATAGCATAGATATGTGTGCACTGATGTGGTTCAGACAGTGCAGTTCAGTCACGATTAAGTAAATGTGTAAGTAGAGGGCAAGTTTTTTCCCAGAAATTTGGGTAACAAGGAAGTGGTGAAATTTAGTGTGATCAAGTGGTCTGTTCTAACAGAGCTTATTACCATTTTGTTTTGAGAAATGATTGCTGAACAAGTAGAAAATTAGTTTAGCAAGCACAGCCATTAAGAGGTTGTTTTTTTCCTTTGTAGGATACTGTTTTAATTTATATTACTGAGATACTTTGAATTGTGAATGGTTAAAAAAAAAGGCTTTTTGTCCATAGGTTCAGATCCGGCCTTGGAACCTTAGTGATAGTGATTTTGTTATGGATGGTTCACAGCCTCTTGACCCACGAAAAACCATTTTTGTTGGTGGTGTTCCTCGGCCTTTACGAGCAGGTACACTGCGTGTTCCGCAGCACTGGGCATGTTGAATATGCAGCCTGATTTGGGGAGCAATGGGGGAAACAAGTTATTTCAGCAAGTGTAGCTTGCTTGTAGTGGGGGACATCAATTCAAACGGACTGTTTAATTTGATGCTTTTAGATGAAATGACCAAGTCTACACCACTGTTTCATTTTCCTTTCTGGTTTAGTGGAACTTGCAATGATAATGGATCGGCTGTATGGAGGGGTGTGCTATGCTGGAATTGACACAGACCCTGAGCTGAAGTACCCAAAAGGAGCTGGGCGGGTTGCATTTTCTAATCAACAGAGTTACATAGCTGCTATCAGTGCTCGCTTTGTTCAGCTGCAGCATGGAGAGATAGATAAACGGGTAAGGTCTTCAAGCACATTCTATTTTTGTTCAGTGCTTTCTCTAGAAATGCTTTTCCATGTAAATGTGTGTCATTGTGAAGATGTGTGTAAATGTTATATCAGATTAATTGCATATTTAGGGCTAGATTGTGCCACTTAGATACAACACAGAACAAAAATGAAGGAGTGATACAGAGCTGTTTCTTCTGGAACGTGGGAGGCAACTGTGAAGCAGACTTTCTCAAATTGCTTAGCATAATGGCAAGCATGTCAGCTGCCTTGCCCTTTTATAAGAATATTGCACTTCTCATATACTCCCACTGCAAGTATTTGCACTTGCAGTGTTTGTATAATGTCAGGGAGTGAGGTATCTGCCAAGGATGAAGCAGTTCTTACTCCCATTCTGCAGCTTTCGAGAGAGTGGACAGAATTTGGCCCTGCTGCTACACATTGTATGCTGGGTGTTCCTAAAGAGCTTCATAGTAATGCATTGCAACTCGTTAGTGTGCGTTACAGCCTCACAGTCATCCTCCGTAGCCTATGTAAAGGCTGTGTCCAGTTATTTTATTCCCTTATTATTATAAATTAAAGTAAAATGGCAAATGGATCTGCAGTTTGCTTGCCTCTGCCCTCTCGTCTATAGAAAACATTACACTGATCTTCAGGCCACAGTTTTGAGAAACTCAGATCCTTCTATCTGCCTTTCTGTCTAATTCATGCTTTGTCTCTAGGTTTTTCTTACATGACTGTCATTATTGACCTTAATTTTTACTACAGAGGAAAAATCCCAAACTTGTCTGCTAAAGTGATTATCATTTCACTATTGCTTTGGCTTTAAAGCTTGGGGAGAAGAATTGTAACAATAATTTGTCTGTGGGCCTGTGAATTGGAATGTCTTTGTTCTAATCTTGGCTCTGAAATAAGTTCCGTACGGCTTTGAACAAATAATTTGGGCCGCCCTTGTGCAACTTCTGCTTGCATAAGCAGACACTTGGGTGAATAGTTCCATTGAAGCTGGTGGGACTACAAATTTAAGTAAGTACTTGTGAACTCTAGCAAAGATTTTGCAATCTATTTCCCCTTCCTTCTCTCCTTCCACTCCCCCTTATTTCCCCATTTGATGTGTAGTTAAGAAGATGTGGTAAGATCAGAGGATTCATATAAGAGGAGTTGGGTGTATGGGATACAAAAGTGCAACACTGGCAGAACTACGTTTATTAAGAATGATTTCTAATTAAGTGGGTTTTTTTCTGTAAAAACAAAACCAAAATTAGTAACAAGAAGGGATTTCCAGTAAAATTAGGCAAGGAGGTGCTGCTGAAGGGCATGCCCTTCAAAGAGATAATGCAAATTAAATGCTCAGTGAGCTGCAGCACCCACTGCTGCAGAGCTGATGAGTGTTGCCACCCTAAGTGTGCCTGGTGAGGTCGCTGTAATTTACGTTGTTTCTTTGTACCTGGGAAACCTTAATACACTTCCCACAAATAAAAATTGCAGCCCATCTTTGGCACATGCAATTTAGCATATGCTAAATAAATATGCTGAGAATCTGTTATCTGTGATTGCAGACTTGCACAAAACCCAGTGTGGCAGTAGACAGCGTGGTTACCTGTGCTGTAGTTTGCCCCCTGAATAAGTCTGGGGAGACTCAATATGGCAACGGAATTGCGGCATTAAGGAGTCCCACAGAGCATGTTTGTAGGTTTCCTCTTAGCGCTTGTAGAAGACCATGCTCATCAATGAATTGCCAGCCCCAAACTAGATAGCAAACTAGGAGCTGAAGGGAGACTGGAGTGTGAGGTGTTTGCCTTTGCTTTTCTGCAGTTTCATTCTCCTGAGCTGGCAAGGAGGGGTGTTGGAGGAACTGAACTCTAGTGGTGGAAGAGTAGAACAACTGAGGGGGAAAAAAAAAAGCTGCTGTACCATCTCCAAGTAGTTTATATGTCCTATAAGCACAATACTATTAAATTACTGCAGTGGCCTGTCTGGACTGTGATAAAATTGTGTAAGTTTGAAAACATGGGACCTTGTGAATGTCCTTATCAGAATGAGCTGGGAACCCTCAGAGGGTTGAGATACAGAAAAGAACATCCCTGAGCCAGGTGCTGAGATAACAGGTAAACAGTGGAGAAACCAGTCACAGTCTGCATATTTGGAAATGTTTGTGAAAACACCTGATGAAGTGAGCTTCAGAGAAGGCTCAGAAACACTTCTAGAGCAGGAGCTTGTACCTGTGCTTTTTTAACGTGAAGTTTTGTGTTGCACTTATGATACGTTACATGGACCTTTCACAGTTCTGTGAAGGAATGGGAGGGGGGGCGATGACTGGTTTTGAGACGAAACTGAACCTTTAGGGGATGGCAGGGCTGCTGCTGTTGTGATTTAAACATGTAGGCATGTCTAAGTGAGCCGTGCTGTAGCCAGCTTGGGTACTGCAAGCAGCAAGCTTTTGCCTGCTGTCGCAGAGAAGGCGATCAGGAGTGCCGTGAGCAGGTTTTGGTTTGATATCCAAACGCCTCCCTGAAAAGCTTGGAGCCTGCAGATGTTGCAGTGTAGCTGTATCCTTGGAGCACCAGCTGGTAAGTTCCTGTGAGTCATTATCAGTTAAGAACGTGCAGAAATTTTTCTTCTCCTTTTTTGTCTGCCGTGCTGAATTGCTGCTTGTCATCTGGCCCTTAATGCCAACTGCGTAGGTGGCCATCAGCCCCATTTTAAGCTGCTCATTTGATCCCAGCAAGATTAGGTAGGTTTCCTTTTGCTGAGAGGACTAAGCCATAGAAAAAGAAAACAGAACCGTGCTGTTTATTAAGATAATAAATGAATTTTTTTAAAGTTGGACATTCAGACAATGAAATTTGCAGACCACGTGCATGCTTAATCTGCAGTCACAGTACTGTGTAAACAGTTTACATTCCGACCTGAAAACACAGGAGCCTAATTGTGCATCACCGTACTTAAAAATAACCCCTCAGAATTCTCCATGGTTTTGATGTGAATCTGTGTATCAGTTCTGTAGCAATAACTTGATTAGTCCTGTCTGTAAATCAATGAGAGCCTGTGTGATGCCGATGGTCTGCACTTCTTCTGGGATTTTTGTAAGGATCCAACAGGACAGTGCGAGCAAGATTCTTCTCAAGTGCCTGTAGTTTTGGCTGTTTAATTGTGTAATGAGGGGGTAAATTCTTGAGCGTGATGTTCCCTGCTACAGAACTGTGATGGCAATCCTGCTAGAACACGTATGGTAAATAGCGTGGAATTGTCATTATCTGCATTGTTAAGAACTGTAAACTTTCTTCTTCTTTTCTGAATGCAGGTGGAAGTTAAGCCATATGTCTTGGATGATCAGCTTTGCGATGAATGTCAGGGGGCCCGTTGCGGTGGAAAATTTGCTCCATTTTTCTGTGCTAATGTTACCTGTCTGCAGTATTACTGTGAATATTGCTGGGCTGCTATCCATTCACGAGCTGGCAGGGAGTTCCACAAGCCCCTGGTGAAGGAGGGAGGAGATCGCCCAAGACATATTTCATTCCGCTGGAACTAAATGATCACTGCAGTGCTCATATGCAGGCCTCGAATTAAGTGCACTCTTCTGTTCTCCTGATTGCCCCTACCCCACCCGACCCTTTCTCTTATTCAAGATAGCATGTCCTTTTGTAGTAGTCTGTAATTTAACAATAGTATAATGAAAGAATGACCTATAATATGGGTATTTTGTAGAATCTTGTCATTGAAAACTGTATTGGGAACTCCTTTTCGTATTGATAACATGTTGCAAGTGAGCTACATTCTCTTGTCTTTACTACCGAGAGAACACTTAATTTCATGCAACATTTTCTTAGAGGAGAGAAAAATATTAAGAAAAGAGAATTGAAACAATAGAGTATTTTGGTTTTTTAATTAAATTATTGTTAATAAAGAACATAAGAATACTTTTATTAAAATAACCGTGTAACAATAACACTATCAGTCTGTTCTGACACTTTTCCCCCAGGGAAGCCTGTTTTTGCCTCTCTTTTGTTTCGACTTCGGATTTTTCCAGCAACAGATGAAGTTAGCATTTACCTACCAACAGGAAAGAGCATGTTTAAAGCAACGAAAATGCATGAGCAAAGTTGAAGCAGCATTAGAATAATGATCTTTTTTTTACAATCTTTTAAGGGTTTTGAGGCTGAAATTTTAGTTCGGTATGTGCTCGGACCGTGCCTCTGACTACCACCCACATCCAAATTACTAATGAGATAGGCAGAGCTTACTATATTTTCATCAAAATGAATACATTTTAAGAATTCCTGAATGTAAAAGTTGAGTAAAGTTACTACTGAGGGGGGAGTGCACTTTTTTTTTCTTTGAGAGAACTCAATTGTCTTGTTACAGCCCTAGAGATCCTACCAAAGCTAGAGTAATGACAACTAGTTAACTGGCATTTCCTCTCCTGAAGGATAAATATATAGATTTTATTTTTGATGGCTATATATAACTCTATATCCTAATATACTAACATTCATCAGGGGCCAGCCTTTGCTCTCCATTTTGACGTGAAAAAGTAGAAAACTTAAAGATACCTCAAGGATATCGCTGATTTTTACTGAAGTTTTGCTATTCCATTGTGTCACACAAACTCAAATTGGCTGCTTATTCGTTTCCCACCTTGGGTGTAAAGTTAGTTTTCAATACCCTCTGACTTAGTTGTAACAGAAGGCATGAACCTAAGTAGTTTCCAAGTCTTGTTTTGCACTATTTTCTGGATTTGTGCATGAGATGGTGCAAGCGTGCGTATGCCTTTCTTACTCTTCCTGTAGAAAGAATCCCGACTTCAGAACTTAATGTGGGGAAACAGAGAAACACAGGTATTCGAAGTGCCAACATTACTAAGTTAATGCCTGCTTTATTGTAAAGAAGTTCTACCTTGAGAAGCATTAACACAGTACATGTTAATTGAATGATAAAGAGTGGGTGCAGGGGTTTAGTTTGAAATAGTTGAATGAAGGAGTAGTTCTGAAAATTATTTTTGTTACTTTTGAACTAATTCCCTGGCCGGCTTCTCCAACGATCATTTAGCAGTGTGCAAACAAACCCAGTGAGTGGCAATCTTCTGAACTGCCCGAGGGGCACGGTACCATCCTGGATTCTCTCAAACCAAAGACTTGCCTCGGCACTGCTTGGGAAACACCTGCTCCGTCAAAAGCCTTTCTCGGCCCCGCTCGGCCCGTTCCCCCGGCCCAGATTATCTTTATGAGAAGCAGTTTTTATTTTCAATACAGGCTTTAATGAACTATACCTTACCAAGTTCCAAAGGTCAAAATGGAGACATTTGCTGTCTACTAGTCAAGTATAGAAAGGGAGCTGCTTTTAATGAAATCCCTGAAAATATTGACAACAGTAATGCAAATGCAGAGTGCTCTTGTGTAGATTGTCAGGGACTTTTTTTTCTCTGAAGTACCTAATTATAGTTGGAATGTTCCTTTAATTTTTTTAATGCTTGTAGGTGGCTTGGGGTGTGCTATTGTGCCGATCCTACCCAGTGAACAGGTGAGATGGGTTACCATTACAAGAAATAACACTGTTTGAGAACTAGCTTTGAATAATAATTTTCCCTTTGTACATGACCTGCTGAATTTCGGTACAGTGTTTTTGTAGCTAACTTATTTTGTCATGCACATAATGTATATTTGTTATGCACTACTTTTGTATATCTTGTTTTTCCAACAGTGAGCATTTTTAGGCACACTTTTCACTGACGGGATATCTCTTTATGCAATACCTCAATTTTTCATATTGCAAAGAGTAGCTTTTTGTACTTTTATTACTGAGAGATCTTCATATACTTCATTTTTTAATATAAATAATTTTAATAAATTTTATTTTCTTATATTCTGCTTTTTATACATTTCAGTGCTCTGCATACATTTTGAATTATGGATGTTGTGCACTGGCAATGCTATTTTAGAATCTGCAGAGAAAAGAAAGCATGTTGCTTAAACATCTTAGCCCAGCACCAGGTATTTGGTGTACGTATAATTTAAGAAATAGTATATGTAAAGTTGAGAATTAAAGAAGAAAAGCATGAAAGTGACAAATGACACTGTCTTTAGACCCATGAAATTTAAATGCATAAATATAGTGTAGAAATTTAAAGAAACATCAAAATTGTCTACCGCTTCTTACTAAGTTTTTAAAAATTATACACAGATGCAGACGTTTTTGGTGAATGTTTAGCCATTTTTAATATTAATAAAAAATTGATGTTAGGTGTTTGATGCAGAAACGTGTCTGCTCTTTTAAATTATATTTAAAGAATAAAAGAGAGCCTGCTAAGTGGCAGGCATGTAATGTTAGTATGCATGACTAATGTAAGAAATTGTTATTCTACTAATATTCACTTGTGATTGTGTGACAAGCGTGTTTACAGATTATTTGGTTACACTTCGATTTACAGGGCATAAACAATTATATACATTACTCTGTACTTAAATAGTGATTACATGTCGTTCTGATTACATGGGATTTGTAGTTGGGGTTACTGTGTAGCTCCAAACATAATTAACATGTAATTAGGTTACCAGTCTTAGGATATCACTTGGATTTGCAAAGGGGTTAATAAGCATGTAGTTTGACCACACTAGCATGGCACCGGCCATGTATTTACAATGTAGTTACAGAGTAATTACATGGTTATTTTTGCAATGTAAAATAAAAGTGTTTCTGATTATTTTATATGTAAAGGAAACCCCACTGCCCCGTGCTTTTTGGTATAGTATCTACTTCTCCATACACAGACCTCTGCAGAATGCAAATTTAAAACTTGCAGTGAATGAATTTTCGTGTTTTATAAGGATGCTGTTGGAAAGACTTGATAATTCACCCCTTTTGTTTTTGAAGAGTTAAAACCTTCTGTTTAAAGGTGATTTAAAACTTGAATGTGATGAATTGTGGCAAGTTAACTTCAAGTTATGTGCAATACCTATTTCAGACTTCTGGAAGATCTTTGCAGTGTAATTCTTTGTTTTTAATTGCAGACATTTAAAAATGTCATTTTCTACTGTTCTAGTAAATCCTCTTTCTTGCTGGTGTTTCTAAAGAAAAGAATCAGAAATCAATCTTTCTACTAATGTAAATTTGAGATTATTTTTAAAAAAAATGGAATAAAAGGTTTTGGTCATTTGCTTTATTTTATTATCTTATTTTAAAGCTACTGTGATAGCATTGTAAGAATTGGGACAATATTGTATTCAACTGTTTTATTTTTTATATTTTTAAATTTTAAAGTATAATTAGTTTTTATAATTTTCATCAGATTTTTTTGTTATATTTTTTGGAAGTGAAACTTTTAGCAAGTGGGTGTCTAGTTTTTACTAATCCCTAATATGTTTTTCCCCCAATGTATTGCTCATATTATCAGAAGGAAAAGTTATTTAAGTATGTCAGTTAATTGTACTACTTGGCTGAATTTCCATATAGTTTTTACTGTGTATGGGGAGGTTGTAGTATTTATTATAGCATTTTAAATAAGGGTAATTCATTTTTTATTAAAGTCATTTTCACGTTTAAGTTCATATTTTTGTATGTTCTACTCTAAGTTATATAACACAGGTTACTTTTTTTAAAGAGTTCATTTGTTGAAGTGCTAGTGAAAATTAATGTTATTAAATAGTTTGCAAATGACTATTTATACCAGTATGCATATAATTTTTAAATATTTGTAATGTGAGATGTTGAATGAATAAAACTTTTAACTCAAAGTTTCTCCTTAACCTTTTTATTTTAAGCTTCCAGTGGAAACATGGTCCCTTGTGGCCGAAGCCGGTGGGGCTCGGGGAAGTGATTTTTGATGAGGTGGACGGCACGTGTCTGGCTGGATGATGTGTAAAGTGCTTTTGGCTGAGTTCTCAGCGCGGGTCCACTCAAAATGTGGAGTGTGACTTTGTGGGGAGGGGGAGAAGGGAGGGTGTAACCACCTCAGACGGTGAGTACCCTCAACCCTGCGTTTAAGTGGTGCAAAATCAGTGTGCGACCCTGCCAAAATGGAAGGGGCTGTGTCTGGAGGAATGTGAATCGCGCTGTAAGAACCCGTTTTACTGCTTGTGACCAGATGTTGTCTTCAGGGAACGCTGGACACTGACTACTTAATGTTGTGGATTTGGTGCTTGTTGAGTGTTCGTTAGAAACCCTGTGTCGCTTTGGAACAGCCTTTCAGCAGGTGCAGCGCTGCTGTTTCTATGTTTTGCACAGCTTTAAAGTTACCGACCCGCCCAAAGAACCGCAGTTTGATCACTTGTGTCTGCTCTCTGCAGGTAATTCATAGGGACAAAGATGAAAACCTGTACAGAGCTGCGAAGTCGAGGTAACTGGGCAGGAGACAAGTTAGATGAGAAGAATGTCACTGAGGCACATGAAATCCATTGTTTGAGTCAGAAACCACTGTGCAGCTGGGACAGAAAGATAACCAGAGTAGGGCCAGAGTAGAGCCCAGCAAGGCACGGACAGACAAGGATTCTTTTTCAATTGTCTCATGGTTGTGACGTAATACGGAAGGAAAAGGTCTGGCGTTGTAAAGAGCTTGCTAGTGTCAGCCTTTCGTTTAAAACATCTAAACTTGAAATGTCTAGAAAAAGTCTTCTGAAGTGTTACAACTTTATGTATCTGCCATTCAAGGACTGTTCAACAGGAAATGTGCATAAAGGGTTCAAGAGTTTTGCATCCTGGGTAGCTAGGAGTTCCCCAAGCGCTGGTGGTTTTCTTTCTTTGATACGACCAGCTAAGCTTCCATGAAGTGTAATACGCTTCAGGAAACACACGTCTTCCAGACCTGGTCTGTCTGGAAGTAGCTGTGCTGAGTGGAAGCACTGAGTCTGAGTATGTGCCTGTACTTTGTGAGGAGAAACTGCTGCCCAAAATACAGCACTGCAGCAGGAATCAAGCCGAGCCCACTGCCCCGACCAGCACTTGGCTGCTGGCATCTGAGCTGCTCATCTTGCGTGCCATCATCCGAGGGGCAGTGGCATAAACGGTAAATAGGTAAGTTTGAGTATCATTCTTCTCTGTGGATGCTTCGGGAAACACATATCTTACAGAAATGAGCAATAATGCGATTAGTTCTGCAATTCTTCAATTCCCAGTGGCTTCAGATGATGCAACCTTAGAAGCTACTGCCTTTAGAGACTAGATTTTAACAGGAATGAGAAGTTTTGCTGATAACTCCCCAAGTATACTTCCAAGCCCTTAAAATGGCGATTTCAAAATAAACAGAGAACACTGGTACCCTTTGGATTAAAAATACTGGGGCCAGAGATGGGTCATCTGCCCAGTGAAAGGCGAGTTCCTCGGGGCTGTGTTTTGTGCCCCCCAAACGGCACTGGGCAGCGTTGGCCACTTCTTAGCGCGTGACTCGGCTGGTAACGGAAGCATTATCTCTCCCTTCTCTGCGTTGGTTTTCTTAGGAAATAGTCATAGTTCAGCCTCTCCCAACGCGATAACAAGTTCTTGACATTGTTTTCAAGTGCAAATGGTCCTTTAGAAAGCATGTGCTTATCAGTGGTTTATCTGATAATGCTTTTTAAGAACTACAGTAGACTTGAAATTTGGTTCTGGGATATAGGGAGGTTGAAGCCTTTGATGCCAGGCTGCTGGAGTTAGTGATGTCCTTCGGGAACAAGGCACTTCCTGACTGATTTCAACTCAAAAATGCCTAAAAACTTAGAGGTGTTTGTCAGGATGCAGCATCTGATTTATGGCTGGGGGTATGTGTATTCAGTCTAAACTTTTCCTACGCTGAAGATTGCAAAATACTTTGTTGAATGTTTAATATCACTTTATTCTAAAAAATGCAGCTCAATAAGGTGAAATGCCAAGTCTGGAGCGTTCAAAACTGAAAATAATCACTTTTGGTAGCGATGGCTTTGGCTGATTCTGAACTGCTGAGAAGTAACTTTCTAGGAAAGATGATATAACAAATCCCTTTTGGGTTTCATTTTGTCCTGAAACTATAAATAAGGGCTGGAGGCAGACTCCAGAAGATGGAGGTGTGCCTGCTGGGTGGAATGTCAGAATTTCCATAGTACGTGAATCTCAACTATTTTCTTTCAGCGCAAGCGGCTCATGCAGCACAGTCAGCCACCAGCTTTCTCCTGGGTGCTGCTTCCACTAAACCAGCTGCTACAGTCCACCTCAGTGAAGAAACTGCGGTTGGGTGAAGATGGTTATACCCCATCTAGTACAGATTTACAGGCTAAAGGTGTATTTAAAAGAGAGTCTTCTTGCTGTCAAGTTGTTGGACAGTTTCCACTGCCTGTCCCAATTGTTCAGCTGCTGTTTATTCATAGAATCATAGAATGGTTAGAGTTGGAAGGGACCTCAAAGATCATTGAGTTCCAACACCCCTGCCCTGCGCAGGGACACCTCCCACCAGACCAGGTTGCTCCAAGCCCCATCCAGCCTGGCCTTGAACACCTCCAGGGATGGGGAAGCCACAACTTCTGTGGGCAACCTGTTCCCGTGCCTCACCACCCTCACAGGAAAGAATTTCTTCCTAATACCCAATCTAAATCTCCCTTCTTTCTTCTCTGAATCTTTCTGATTCAGTGTTGGGAGAGCCTGCTCAGCCACAGTCTAACCTGCACATCGCATGCCTACAGGAAATCTAGGACAAATAATAGCCTCAGAAAGGATAGATATAGAAAAAACACTGACATCTCTTCCTCTGTGTAAAATAAGCTGATTCACTCTGCCAGTATGAAAAACAGCCTCTGGGATAAGCATGTACTCACAGCTGTCTCTGCAGTCATAGAAATGGAAGGGGACGGAGGAGAGGGTGTGAAACGGTGCTCTTTAAATATGTTGTCGAACTCCCCATTTCAGCTGGGGAGAAAATCTTTCTGAAACTTAGTTCTCTGATTAATGCTATCAGCTATCACCTGTTTTCATGACACATGAACTACAGTTTGCTGACTTTTTATAGGGCTTGTCAGAGAGAGAATTTGATAATAAATGTTAATTTATTTAAACATATCTGTCACTAAAGGCAGCTCCCTCAGTCACTTTGTTTATGGAGCTAGGGGGACCATAGCGCAGTGTTCTTCTGTTAAGGTTCCTTCACAATATTTGATAATCAAAAAAAAGAAGTTTTCAGTCGTCCCTGTATATATATATGTAATATGGAAATATATAAGGTCTGTGTTTGATTGTTTCTTTCTTTCTGAAATTTAATTGTGGTGAGGTCGTGAAAGCTGAGATTAAGTGGCCTGTACACAACACAGGTAAAGGGTAACTGTGAGAACCCATTTTTGGTTTTGCATTAATCTGAAAGTTTAAAATGGACTTAGTTTTATCGTTGTCGGCTTTGTGGCCTTTCTTATTCCAAAACTGTGTAGCTGGGTGGGTTGCTTTGCTTGTTGTGTGAGTGAAGAACATTGATTTTACTTACATGGCAGACTCCGTGCAGAGGCAGCTGCCACACGCCGTGTGCCTCAGTAACTCTTAGCACAGTTTCGTAATCTGTGGAAGGGTGGCAATTCACGCACAGAGGAATAAGTTAAAAAATAGAGTCTCCACCAACCTTCCCCGGCCCAAGGTTTGAGAAAACGTTTGCTCAATCCAAATCACCATCTCCTCGTGAGCCGGGACTTTGCTTACTGGTTGGTTGTGCCTTGCTATGCCTGTGGAAGCATTAAGTTGTCAATTTAGCAAAGTGTCATTTTTCAAGACAGTGCTTGTCGCTTTAAGCACGTGCCCAGGACAGGTTTGTGTAGAGAGTCCATTCATGCCAAGTGTTTCTGAATTTTCTTTCAGTGAGTTAAATGCCATCTTTTTTTTTTTTTTTTTTTTTAGGTTTCTGAGGAGCATCCTCATTGTAAGCAGCAGGCAGTAGCCCCCAGCTTTGCTTCCATGGGCCAGCTGTTCACAGGCAGATGTTGCTCTGTACACACTGGCAGAATCAACTCAGCTCTTCAGGCAGTGGCAAGAAAATTTCCTCAAGGGTGGCTTTTAGAGGGGGATGTCTGTGGAGGAATGTAATGGCAGAACAAAGCAGTGGCTGCTTCAGTTTTCTCTGCAGAGCTGGCAATCCTTGGAGACAGAAGCCCTGCTCTGTTCCTTTCCTGGCAGCATCCTTATGTCTCTGGGGGTAGGGAGGGAGTGAACATTCAGAAGCTAGAACAGTTCTGCAAAGACCCTCAATTCCTTACAAAGTGGACTTACTGCTGAGGAATGAGTAGGTTCAGTGGTATTTATGCTGTAGTTAGGCAGGACTGTCTCATACATGCAGACAGATGTACTGGTGATTCCATCGGCACATGTTGGCCTGAGGTCATGTTAGATTTCTGAAGGGAGGCTAAAAAAATGTGAGCTTTCTGTGCTTGTCCAGCTGGTTTTGGAAGACTGTCCTGGTTTGAGGTAAAACGAACCAATTTTCTGTTTTACAGTTTTACTTTCTTAGCTGGGCCTCTTATAACTCCTTTAACTCCTTCCTCTCCTCTCTGACCAAAAGGGGGGAGGGAGGGACATCTGTCACTCAGGTTTCGGTAAATTTGGCTGAAACCACGACAAAGACCTACATTACCACTGAATCTAAATATGATTTAGTGATTTTTGCTTTTTATATCCTATAGGCGAACCAGTATTCTTCTGGGATGTGAGAAAAGTGTATCCAGAGATTTATTGCAAGTAGGACTAAAACTGCCCCATCTGTGAGTTTGTTTGGGGTCTCACTGTACATTCCGCAGAATGGCAGTGGTAACATTTAATACCATAGTCCCCACAGCCTGAAATTTGAAAGAGCCACAGTAAAGTTCCACTGTCTCTGGTTTGGAAACAAAGGATGTCATCATTAAATACCAAGAACTCACACATTTGTGTGGAAAAATGAATTGGGAGAAACTGAAGTCCTTTCCTGCCTTTTGCTGTATCTACTTGACTACAAATCTTTCCTGGAATGAAGGCTTTTTAGTTCTGATGTTATTTTCAGTGATCACGTTTGACTTGTTTTATTTCATTTGTTCATTGTTTTATTCAGATTGTTCATTTGTTGTTTTATTTCAGATTGGCAATCTCTATTTAAATACTGTAACATCAAGTTCTTCTGAGCCATGGGTTTTAGTCTCCTTGACTTGGATTTTGATTATAAGGTCTATGGATCTTCTCAGTGATTTGAAAATCACTCTGGAGGAGGCCCAGGCTTTTATGTAACAAACTTAGTTTATAGTCTGCTAAATATTTTTATGTGCAGCATAGAGAAGTGGGAAAATATGCCTCTCCTTATGACTGATGTGGATGAAGTGATTCCCACATGTATAGTTTGTAAAGCAAACCAAGGTACGCAGGTTTATTAATATGAAATGCAGGTGTGTTAAAATGGCAGCTGGCCATTTTATCTCTCTGCTGTGCTGTGTCGCTGCTTGCATAATTAAGTGTGAGCGCCATTGTAAATTATGAAATTATATAAGTAAGCAAAAACTGAAGGCTGAATGCATTCCTTCGATTTACCAAAAGTGGCGAGTTTTGTTTTTATAATGGTTCTTAGTTATGCTAATAAATGGTCCCCAGCGTATTCTGTCAAGTAACCACATTCTAATAAAATACCTCACTCCAGCGACTCTTATTAAATATTCTGTGAAAACAAAGAAGATACAGTAATTGTGCTACTGCTGAGGGTATAATTAACAAGGTTTGAGAGCTGATGTCAGAATTAGCATCTTTCCACATAAAATTCCCTGTTAACAGTGTTAAGATTTGTATTTCAGATGTATTCACAATGTGCAGCTGATCAAGATAATGTAATACTTAATAAACAATCTGCCTTTCCTGAGTTATGCTGAATCACGTGGGTACTTTGTTTAACTCCGTTGCAAAGAACCCTCATAGAAAAACAAACCTCTAACAGCAGCAGGAGTTTCCTTTTCACAGGGAACCACTAGAGAATCAGGGAATCACCAAGTGTGCGTGCAGCAACGTCCCATCGGCTCCTTCCTTCCTTCTCCTTGGCGTAAGCTGCAGACACGCTGCCACCAAAACCTACTTTTGTTTAGAGTGGTAGTCAAGGTTAACAGAAGATGATGCATACTTGGCAAAGTAAAACCAAAGCAATAGAATCCAGGAAAAAATGCTAGTTCTGAGCTGGAGAAGCTGGCGTGCTGGTATAAAACAAACAGCACGATGAGGCACAGACGGAAAGCTAGAATCTGGTCTGTTTTTAACTAGGCAGTTGAAGATGTGGCAAAAAACTGAGATGTTTGTTCAAAGTGACAATCACAGAGATGCGGGTTAGCTGGCAGTCAGTTCACACACGTGGAAAGGAGGATGAAGGACAGTGGCAGCTAAAAGAGCTGAATTTTCTTGTTCTGCAGATCGCTCGTGGATTTTAGGTGGCATTGATTTGTGTCCTAAAATGGATCTGAGCTGAATTTGCTTTCGTAATCAAAGTTCTGGCAATGTGCTGTTGGGAAAAGTGGACACAATGTGCCGCACAAGGCATGTGTATTTGTATGAGTAGGGTGGAAGCACATTCCATAAATACAGATGCTGAGAAAACCACTGATTTGGCAGCCCTGATGCCCTGACAGAGCTGTAGGAAGGAAGCAGCCTGCCAGTTGGCGAGGGGGCTTCTGGTCAGGAAGATACAGCAGCAAGTGTTCATGCACAGCGTGAAGACAGTCACAGAATGAAAATTATTTAGGTTTATGTTCACGTGTTTTGTGGTGCTGAGTGGGACTCATGTTTTTCAGCAAGAAGAGTGGTTTCTCTACAGAGCTTTGTGATTAATGGACGTGATGAAGTTTGCACTCCAGGATCAGGNCTGGACCTAATACCCCCGTGTTGAACTCGCTGGCTGCTACCTCACTAGACCGATTTGTTAGCTCTGATCTCTGCAGAGGAGGAGGGAGTCTCTGGTGTTTGGGTTATTTTTTTTGAGATCACAGCTGATCTCAAGTCTACTGACTCGGTGATTGTATCACATCTTGGTTTCGGTCAGTTTTTTGACCTTGGTTTCAGTCTTTATGCTCTGGAGCATGGAGTAGATGCCATTTTTTCATCGGGAAATA
>VZRU01014080.1:642687-661563 GCA_013398155.1 Pedionomus torquatus | reverse complement strand
TACAATCACAAAATGCCTTTTTTTTTTTTTTTTTTTTCTGACAGTGTATAAAATAGCTGGAAATCCTGGGATACCTCTGGCCGAGCGCTGCGGGTTGTCTCCGCGGGTGGCTGCCGGAGCGGGGACGCAGGCTCGTTCGGTGGGTAAGGCTGCCACCTGGTGGGGTCCGTCTGCACAGCACCCTGCCCCGACGGGGGACAAGGGGGCAGCAGCCCTGCAGACCCTCGGGGCTCTCGGCTTCCTCCCAAGCCTGGCCCGGGGAAAGACTCCCGTTTGCTTCCTCGTTTTTTCAGAGCCATTCGGAAGGGCGACAGGTTGTCAGTAGCATTCACAGCGCCGGTGCTGCTAAAACTATAAGAAAAAAAAAAAAGAAGTTTTTCTGTAGAATTTATTCTTTCCAAGTCATAGAATCGTAGAATGGTTAGAGTTGGAAGGGACCTTAAAAATCCTTGAGTTCCAACTCCATGGGCAGGGACACCTCCCCCCAGACCAGGTCACTCAAAGCCCCATCCAGCCTGGCCTTAAACACCTCCAGGGATGGGGCAGCCAAAGCTTCTCTGGGCAACCTGTTCCAGTGCCTCACCACCCTCACAGGAAAAAAATTCTTCCTAATATCTAATGTGAATCTCCCCTTTTCCAATTTAAAACCATTGCAAGTCGTAATGCTTTCCCTCCTCTGAACAGCTATGTGTGCTGAAACTCTGGGAAATGTTATGGAGCTGTGCTTTCAGTGCCAAAGGAAAAATCAATGGGACTCGTGCTCTTAAAGTGGTTTGAGAAATCCCGCTTGTCACTGGCCATAACTCATTAACCCGCCGCTGCAGTGGGGCTCGTCCTTGGGAGCGTCTCCACGGGAAGGGCTCCCCACTGCCATGGGTATCCTCTCGGTGTCACACAATGCGCCTGTACGCCCGCTGCTGCTTCGGGGACAAAAGGACAACTGGTGTTTAAACTTAATGGTTCATCAATGGTGGCTGGAGCCACCACCGTGTGCCCTAGCAGGTTAGCTCTTGGGAGTACAGTGGTGTGAAAATTCGTTATATCAACGCAGGAACTGCATCAACAAGATCTTTGTTGTTCCTCATCTGTAGGATGAGAGGAGACAGGCCATACACGAGTCCCCTGTATCATTTTGTCAATAAATTGCATGAATTTAAGGCCAGGCTGGATGGGGCTTATCGCTTCCCAGTTTCAGCACACGGAGCTGTTCAGAGGAGGGAAAGCATTACGACTTGTAATGGTTTTAAATTGGAAAAGGGGAGATTCAGATTAGATATTAGGAAGAAATTCTTTCCTGTGAGGGTGGTGAGGCACTGGAACAGGTTGCCCAGAGAAGCTGTGGCTGCCCCATCCCTGGAGGGGCTCAAGGCCAGGCTGGATGGGGCTTGGAGCAACCTGGTCTGGTGGGAGGTGTCCCTGCCCAGGGCAGGGGGGTTGGAACTCAATGATCTTTAAGCTCCCTTCCAACTCTGACCATTTTATGTTAAGTATGTCAATATTTAAGTTCAGGCAGCACCCTTTGTGCTGACCTCTACCTGATGCTGGCCAGAAGCAGCCCTGGAGCAGTCGCCACCGTGTGTGCCTGACAGACAGGGTACAAGGCCCGCTCCCACTCTGCACGCAGCCCAGTGCCCATTCCTGCTCAGAAAACAGCTACTTCTCCCTTTTTTCACCGTCCAGACAGGACGCTGCACCGGGGTGGTGGCGATCAGAGAGGGCAAGGTGCTCTCCGCGCCCACCCAGAGCTCCCGGCGCCCCTCAGCGTGGCCTCGCTGCCCCGCCACAGGATGGGCCCCGGCCGCAGCCAGGACAGGCCGCACACCCGGCTCCTCTACGTCAACAGCTTTGGCTCCCACCGCTGCGGCCCCGTCCTCTGCTATGGCAGGGGGTGTCAGCAGGCTGCGCCCCCGCTTTCCCAGCTGAACCCCACCAAGGAGCCCCGGAGGCTGAGGGCCACCCTGGCGCCCGGGGAGAAGGCAGCCCCTGGTCCGAGGGGACAGGCAGTGAGGAGCTGTGGCGCAGTGAGACCCGCCAGCCGCCGCCACGGTAGGAGCAACTGAGCCCCGGGGACCTCTGTGGCTCGGGGCTGAGCCCCCGCCGTGCCCAGGTGGGGAACCGCTTCCCTGCAGTGGGTCGTTGGTGCTCTCCCACTAAGGCTTTCCCTTGCAGGCAGGCTGGGCACACTGAGGGGTGAACACAACTTTTTTTTTGTTAATAGGCCCAGTTTGGGTGTTCAGCCAGGAGCTGGAACATGGCATTAAACTTACACGAGTGAAAAATTCAATATTTTTGTCCCAAACTCTGCCACTGTTGACCTTTGGTGTCTCCATCTTGTCAGATGAGGTGGCTGCCTGCAGTGCAGCATTCCCTGTCCTTTTCTGTGGGAGCAATAAGGCCAAAAATCAGCTATGTCCATCAGGGCTGCTTTGGGTCCTTTCTGCCTTTTCTCAGGAGATTTCTGCCTAACCAGGGAGTGCTGTGCTGCTGGCTCCCTCCTCGCTGTGACAGCCCAAAGACGTTTCTTCGCTTTCTTTCTTTGTGGCCAGGACCGAAGAAAGTTGGGATGGGTATGGGTGTGGGTGCCTTTTTTTTTTTTATAGAAGCAAACAAAAAAGATTAGGCAGTTTTCCACTAATTGTGATCTGTTATGAAACATAGCCCTGCTGCACAGGATAAAATGGAGTGAAAACGGAGAACATGACCTGGCTTCTGGAGAAGAAGCCTGGGTGTGAGCTGGAAACAATGGGTGACACACATAGAGTAGTCCTGAATTTACTAACTTGGTGCTCTTGACATGTTTTAAGTTTCTTGTATCTGTTTCCTCCTCCTAAAAGCCATTTTTCTAAAGATGACAAACTGAAATGTTAACAGTAGTCTGTAATTAAAACCACCGCTTCTGCTGGATTATTATCTGAGTGATGTCAACCTGTGACTATCAGTGACAAAATCTTGCTCCTGCAATTTGCTCTTGCATAGCTGGTGGTGGGGCTGTGGTAGCCCAGAGGCTGCTGGTTTGCCTGAAGCCCTGCTGTGGCAGGGGACAAGCCTACAGCTGTGACCACAGTCAGCATCCTCACATGGATCACCCTTTTGCTTAGCTCATGCCATGCCTTGCCTGTCCAGCAGCTCCTTGGAAAGCCACCATCCTCACCCCACTGGGAACTCACCTGAGTGCTTTCTCCTTGTGGCTGTGTGTGTTTTGAGTCCAGAAGATCAACCTGCCCTTTTTGCTTCTGTTTTTCAGTGCTGGCAGAGGTGATTTGTCTGGTTTTCTTGCCTTAGTCTACTCACTATTTCCTCTTTGAGCTCAGGCAAAATGTCAGTAGCTGCCATAGCAAGGGGGAAGAAGAGGGAATTAAAAGCTAGTTTGTCTTGCCCAGAAGTGCGCTGTCTTAATTTTGGATGTTGTGCAGTTTTGAAATTTTTTTTGTGAAGTTTGAGAGACACCCACTTGTGCTATAATAGTAAAAAGAAGCAAGGGAATAGCATGATGCAAGGACAGATATCCTGTAACATCCTGGGACCAGAAATAAGTATTCCTCTGGTAGATCTGCAGCTTCCTCATGAATATATTGTATGCTTTCAAAACTCTCTTCCTAGGTGACCTTCGAGAGGCTAAGGCTGACACCTTTGAATTTCCCTTCCCTTCAAGAAATGTTGATAAAGCAATTAAACGAAAGAAGAAAAAGGTATAAAACATGGGAGCTGAATTAACTGCCTTTGCAGTTGAGAAAAGCACTTCCTGCTTGTTCTGTGTATGTCTATGTGAGAACATGAGGGAGATTAAAAGATTGAATTGGTAGGCTGTTACTGAAAACCTTACTTACAGAAAAGAAAAATGGTATTATTTTCCCTCTCTGGAGGCTTTAAAATTCTGGCTCTCATTCAATAAAGCACTTAAGTGTGCACTTACCTTGAAAAATGAGAGTATGCTGTTGACTTAAAGCCTGGTCTGAAATGCTTTGCTGGATTGGGGCCAGGGTGCTGCACACCTTGCTGGGTGAAACCTGGCAAGGAAAACCTCTGCAGCTCCTCTACCTCTTCTGTTTGAAGCAAAGAAATCCCACGAGTTACAAATAAGCAAAGGCAAGAATCAGAGGCATTAACACCATACTAGTAGAAATAGAAAATTACTTTCTGTTTCATAAATGTATCTCTGTTCCTGTTCAGTAGTTCAACAAATGCTTGAAATTTTAAAAGGCACATTTATTAAAACAGTAACTCATTATGAGATTTTGTAATGTGTGAAGTACAAGTAATCAGCTAGACTATAATACAGTAATGTCACAGATACTTGATTTAAAACCAGCAAAATACTACTGACTTCAGAGGAATAGCTAATAACATACTATAATATCACTCTTCTAGTACATTAAAGAGTCTTAAAAAAAATTGAGGAACATGTAAGATGTTTTGGTAATAAATGTCCATGAGAAAAGAATTATCTTTAGATTTAAACTAGTTTCACAGATGAGGTCCAGCAAAAGTCATAACGTTAGCATGTTAACAGCCATTTATATTTGTTAGGCTGCCTCTATGTCTGAATGCCTTTGTCAACAGTTCCAGTGTAATATTTCCAATGCACAAGTCTGAAATGTGCCCAGTATAGATGGAGCTTTATGCCTCTACCATAAAGATCATCAGCATCTATAAAACAGTTTAATATGGACGTGCTATGAAATAGGCAAGGCCATTGCTGTTCTGGAATCTCAGCATGACGTCTGATTTATATTGCTGTTGAGGGATTACATGGGAAAGTTTTTGCTCCTGGAAAAATAGGCAATCTTATTTTTTCCCCCCATTTCGTATGGCTTTGAAGAGAGTTTAATGGCTCTACACACATTTTCATAAGCTCTTCTTATCTAGAAGAGCACTTCACAAGTCCTGGATAAACAAGAGTTTTAGGCAAGAAAGGAGGAGGATATCTCATATGGAAAATCATGGAGTAATTTATGGGCTTTGACTTTTAAATGGAGATGATTCTTCCAGTATATCCAACATATATATCCTTCCACCGCCTCTCCCCATTCCCAAACTTCAACAAAATAACCAGTTGGACTTCATAGTAGCGCTGGAGAATTCAAAGTTCTGCCCTGTAGATGTTTTAATGCAAACTTTTTATACGCTTCACTGAGAAAGTTCAATTTTATCTTTCAGTCCAAAGTCTGGCTTAAGGTTTGGAAAGTAATTTCAAAAATGCTTGAAGAAAATGAAAAGTTCAGAAGTCGACTCTCAACTTGCAGTCAGTTTAATGGAGAAGGTAAGCAATGAACTGATAATGGTTTATTTCACTAGCGAAAACAAATTATCACTGCAAGTGATTTGACTTAAGATCCCTAGGTTTAAGGTCCATTCAGCTGTTTGTTTTGGTTTTACAACTCACAAATTGTGGAATTCGCTGTGTACTTTAGACACTTGAAGCCGTATTTGAAAAACTCTTGTGTTTCATTGAGGGTCTCGTATATAGTAATTCAGAGGAAGGGTGGCAGAAGTGTTCGCTGCAATCTAACATTAAAGACACCAACATAAAGTACCTGCAAGTTTTTCTGAATATGTGAAATATGCAACCTATTATTCACAGAGCAGTCTAAGGCAGCATTGTATGAACAATAATTTATTTTTTCACATAGGCAAATAGTGGTTGGTTTCATACAGACAATAAATAAATTAGATGCTACCCAAAGGTAGCTGTAACACAATTTAACACAACTATCGAACATGTTCTCACACTGTGCCCTGAATACAGCTATTTCATTACTGGAAAATGACTTGGGAATTAAAACTGGTGCTCTGCATTGAGACAACTTCAATTAGAGACATTGTACTTGCTGTACAAGTTAAGATAATACAGTGTATGCTTACAAGTGTAATTGGAATTTCTGGCCTCACAGTCTAATGAGTTTTTAGGAAAAAGAATATATTAATCCATGAAGAGTTACCAGCCAAGTTGAAAAAATTGTATATTCACCTGCAGCACTTCTGCTTAGTTCACATTTGTGCTGATGGAAGTTTTCTACATGTAGCTGTGTTAGGGCATATATCAAAATGTATCTCCATTGTTGCCAGTCCCTTATTTTTTTAAAATGTTGTATGTTGCATATTGATAAAATTTCCACCTACATAACAAGAAAATACTCCCTCAAAAGTTTCCTTCATGAGAACAAAAGAAGTGCAATTCTCAGTCAAAACAGAAATCTGTCTACTCTAATGGATGTCCCCTGCGACCTACAGCGGGTGTCATTGGAATAGTGCAAGAAATCCCACAATAGGATTCAACACCTTATTTCACAGGCCTGTCTGAGTGAGCACTTGTGAAATTGCACAGGGATGGGCATAGGTACCTTCCTTCCCATCTCATCCCTTCCTGCCAGCCAGGAGAAGTTTGGCAGAGGGAGTGCGTGTCTTTTGCAGGGCTTTTTCATCTTTTTTACACCTGTGGCAGAAGCCAGTGTAATACTCTGCCTCTCTACTTAATCTAAAGGTTTTGATCTGGCAGCTTCCACCTACTTTCTCCTGCAAGTTAGATCATTGCAGACATTTCTGTGCATGGCTATTAATGTAGATGTAGGATTTAGCAGTCACTGAAGAAAAAAGTAAGTCTTCCACAACTTTTGTTTGCTTGCTCTTAAGAAAAAGGTAAACAAAAGACAAGGAAAATATTTAATATATGATTGCCTCCAAAATTCAAGTTATTGTAAAAAAGCCAAGACTTCTGCTGATACAAAAGGTCTCTGAAGTGGATTTACCATCTCAATGAAATACTTAACAGCTTCTCTGTTTATGTAATGCAGCGTGCTGTTTTGTCAAGCTTGTGATTATGGACAGGGCCCATTCCCTTTTCAGATATTATTTTTTTTGTTATCAGGTGGTGAACGTTCTCTTTATCTATAATTTCCACCGATTAAAAAAAAAAACAAAAAAACAACAACAGACACAGCCAACCAAATAAGACTCTCACCCTGCCAAAACTTACTCTATCCTTAATTGTACCTTATTTTTCAGGAGCTTTAATTGAGAATCTACTATTAAGCTCTATTTAGGTGAAACCCATCAATTCTAATACCTTCTTTCTAATTGGGAGATTTTGCACAACATCAAGGAGATCAGTCCCTTATTCATCTGAATTTTTCATTAAACATGAAGCAAATGGAATAATTCTAGCAGACATTTAGATATGGATCAACAAATCTGAATAAACTGGGTTCGTTTTTTATCTTTTTTTTTTCTCCTACTAAATTAGAAAGGCTAAAAAATTAATGCTGCATCTTATTGCCTCTATACATAGTTTTCTTGAGAGAACAAAAATCTACTTGAATTCTAATGCTATCTATTTAATCCTTGGAATGTTGCAATTAAGATTAGATTCAGTGTGACTGAAAATGACAATGTGCCTCCCCATAATATTGTCCCACAGGCAATGATAGGAACCAAAGTTCACAGAATGAGGCATCCTACCTGGACAGGGTATGTATGTAGACTGTTAATTGCCACGCAAGCTTAACTGCTAAAACAAAGTAATCATATTAAAAAGACGCACAGATAATTAAAAATCTTATTAATGAGTACTGGTTGTATACTTCAGTGTTGCTGACATGGGGCTCAAATGTTTTTCAATATTTCAGTCATGTTTGGGAAGCAGAAGAGCTCTGTCCTCAGCATGACGTCCTGTGTTGCATTGCCAAGGCGGGGAGGTGGATTTTGCGTTTTTATTGAGTTAAATCCTTCTGTGACGGAATAAAGCAAAACTCAAGGAACCTGAATAGAATCTGTGTCATACTATATAGCTGACTTTTTTTTCTAAAGGACTGTACCACTTCACTATTTCATCATGTGTTTTTTTTTCTTTTTTTTCTTTTTTTTTTTTTCTCTAGGAGGAGTCCATCTTTGGCTGGGTATAGCAAGAAAATAAAGGAAGATTCAGTCTGAAAGAGAATATAAAAGTAGTGAATGTTTTTATTTTGATCTAGTTCTTACTGAAGTTGGTGGCAAGACTGCAAGAGATTTCAGTGAACACAGGTTCTTTGGCATATGGGCTTCTACTCTTCAAGAGGTTTGTTTTTACAGTGGCTTAAACAGCTCTATTGCGAGATATTTATTTCAAGTCATTAAGTCTAGTGTTTCACTTAGCTATTAGTTTTCAAAAGCGTTTTAATGATCATAATATTGTGACAGTTTGCTTGCAAAAGAATAGAGATCCACACTTAGTGCTGACTCTGTATTTATAGCTATTTTTTTGTAGCTTGTCAGAATCATAAACAAACACAAATTCAGTAAGACAGAACTCCACACAAGATATAAAGAAACACTTTTTTCCTTACCGATTTGAATAAATTTGACTTTATTATATTAAAATAATACAGAATTACCCTTCTGTTCATTCATCCATTTATACATGAATCTCAGCAAGTATTTTGAATATGAAACTAGGTGAATGTTTTCTGTCTTATTCTTCATTGTTAAGCACATAATGATATCGTCATAATCAGAAGGTATTGTTTATCTACCCGACTTCAATAACATGACATAATTTTCTTCTGTTATGGAGTTTTACACTTGAATTCTTGATTGACAGTTAAACCCTTTTACACCAGCAAATAGTGTAAATGGAACATGAAGCCTGCACTAAAATAGCATGTATTTCATCTCTGTAGATAAAACGTTCACCTGTCACAATTAGATGTCCTTGGTTTCAATAAAAGGATTGTTTTCTCATTGCATAATGTCTTAGTGTTTGCAGATATAATGACTGGTATGTCAGAGTGTTGAGCTTTAATAACATGCTAGTGATTGTGTCATTAAGCAGCAAAGCATTTGGAAGGGTTTAATCTGTTTTCTTAATAGTAAACCTGCAAGTACATAACTGGAATGTGCCTTTTTGATGACAGCTCTGGCATCAAGCTTCTTTTCTGATTTGTGGTTGAGTAATATTCCGATTTTACTTAAAATAGCTGACATTTCATCTTGGAAAAGGAAGTGAGAAAGCAAAGTATTCAATCAAGATGTGATCATTTTTCTGGCAGAGCAAAAATGTCATATAGTTCTTTGGTATTTTCAAAATACATGTTTAGAGTCACACTTATTTTGCTGTTCTTTCTTTTTTTTTTTTTTTTTTTTTTTTTTTTTTTTTTTTTTTTTGGCAGTAAGGAAAATGATTTCCCTGTTTGTACAGTTCTATCAGTGATATGTTTGCATGGAGTGTATTTTGTTTATAATCCCAGATTGGAAATTGTAGAGTTGTTGCTCTGATGTTTCTTTTCTTGTAAGCTACAGATGCAGCTGGTACCTTTACTGGCACAGACTTAAGGGGCTCTGGAAAGAAAGCTTTTCTTCCAGGTGCATAATTGCTACTTTTACAGGATAGATGAGATACATTAGCCTAAATCTCTAAATGAAATTCAGCCAACTCGTTAAGATTCTTTGGATAAATATAGAATATTTTTTTTCTGTGGGACTAAGCTAAATCATATTAAAAGGAAGAAATTATAAAAGATAAATATGGCCCTAGACCATCCCTATCCATGTCCCTCTTACAATCTGAAGTCTGCACAGGCTGGTTATCAGTAGCTGCCAGAGCTACCTAATAGTGTTTTACCTGCATGTTCCAGCCGCTTCATATGACCAGAAGGTGCAAGGGCTGACTCAGACCAAACAGAGTGGACATCTTGTTGGTTCACGTGGGGAATGGAGGGGTGGGAGCTCCCCTTTGTGTGTTCAGGGACCAGAGAGGTATGACAATCTACTCCAGCACTGCCCAGCTTCAGGGGCTTTGCTTGATTCTGTGTGGACACTGAAGATCCTGGGACTATGCGCTGTGCTGCTCTGGTTTTGTTCAGCTGTGATTTGAGGGAAGGGCCTATGCAGCACTGACTTTGCCATACAGCTTTATACTTACTAACGTCCTGCTAATCGAGAGAAAGAAATCACTACTTTCTGCCTTATTAATCTCAGCAAATCTGTTGTCTTGCCTACTTGCCTTAGCCCTTGTCCAACACGCCTCTGTCCTGCCTTTGCTTCACTTCCAGCTCAGTTCACAAGGTAGTTCATGTCCCAAGAAGAAGCTCGAAAGCAGCAGAGCTTTCTAGGGCTGCAGCATGTGTGAAACCACACCAAGAGCCAGCAGCCCCTTCCCCAG
Organism: Pedionomus torquatus; assembly: GCA_013398155.1. Classification (NCBI taxonomy): domain Eukaryota; kingdom Metazoa; phylum Chordata; class Aves; order Charadriiformes; family Pedionomidae; genus Pedionomus; species Pedionomus torquatus. The sequence continues at coordinate 651,431 of VZRU01014080.1, read as the reverse complement.
CAACCCTGTGGTGCTGATGATATAGTTTACTGGTTGGGATCCTCTAACAGAAAAGAGCTTTCAGTTGGCAGTACTTTGAAAGGGATCTTACATTTCAAATTACTTTCAGCCAGAACAGCTAATGAGGTGGGGCAAAAAGATACACACTGATTTAGGTTCAGTTTCTAACTCTTTGAGTGATGAAGTCTCACTTATTAATGTAGGGACCAGATTTCAAAAATACTGTCATGAGCAGCGGTAGTCAGAGCAGTTAAGCTGCCGAAAAAGGAGTCTGGAGAAAAACCTAGTTGAAGATACAGAGACCAGGCCAGTTGACACATACACTGTCACCTTCCACTCAGAACCCTGCAGTAATATATTCTTTTGTTTTCTTCATATGGACATGTAAGTGTAAAATGCAGAAAAGGAAGTAATTGCTGTGTTGTATTAAAATATGCTTAAATAATCCAAGTAACATCTTCAACAAGGAAAAAAAAAAAGCATTTGTTCATACAGGAAAAATTTTATTTAAACTCTCTTTTCTAAAAGGAGTTAGAAATAAATAAGAGAACCTCAGGGCACTAGATCATATACTTGAGATTCAGGAAACAACTGACCCTCCTCTGAAGTCCTTAATCATCACCGCAGAACCAAATGCAAGTGTCATACTGTCCTGCTGTGGTTCCTGGGAAGCGGTGTTGTTCTTTCACATTCTTCAAAATGCAGATCAGTTACCTGAAGTTTTTAATAACAAATCTCACTTGGAGTGTGAACCAAAGCAGATGTGCAAATATAGAGGTCAGGCTCTGTCTTTGCTTTGCCTTGTTCTCAGTACGTGATTTACATTTTTACACAAAACAAAAACTCTAGCATATTCTAAAAGTTCAAAAATTTTTCATCTCAACCCTGTGAAGAATTGCCAAGAGATCTGAGGAGGTACCTTGTGCTACAGAGGTGGGAGGGAGCAGCAGGGGAAAAAAACAACTGAAGGCACTGCTGCTGAATTCTTATTGTCTGTCAATAATAGCGTCAGCCACTTGCCTCGAGATCTTAACGTCGGTCTGAATAAGTGTTCTTTTGTAGTGTGTTTTCATAAATACAAATGAGTAGATATGACAGTAAGCAATGGAGAGTAAGGCCTTTGGTTTTTATATTGTTATTCCACACTACTTAAGAGATTTATTGGTGAAATGAAGTTTAGCTGGAAATGGCATTTCTGCTGGGCCTGAAATACTTTGACTGAAGTTATCCCAATTGGTAAGTGCTTGTCACATTTAATGCCCCAGGTTCCTAGAGCACTTCTTGGCATGTCAGCCCAGACAATACAGCCTCTGGTGTCCAGTGGCACCACGGATTGTCCAGGGCTTGGGGGCTTGACACTCCAGCCGGTGGCCTTGGACTACCCCTTCCAACCTGCTGTAAAGCTAAAAGGAAGAAAATCCTGCAAGCTTGAACTCCACTTTGATTTCCACGTCTGGAAGCACTAAAAGACTTGGCTGAAGCAGGACTGCCAGAGCTCCTGCTCTCCTTGAGGTGGAGCTGTGACTTTGGGCAGGCTTCCCAGGACAGCCCACAACATCAAGGCTGCACTGGAGCCAGAGGGTCTTGGGCGCTCCCACGGCTGCCGTGTGGAGCTGGTGTTCACACATGTGGCTGCTACTGCCAGAGACTATGACACTGATCAGCCGCAGGCTTGGGAACTTGGGAATTGTGTTTTGCAAGTGTTCTGATGTTTCTGAGGTGACCTTTCTGTGAATTTCCAGTTTGTGGGCATTTTCAAAACAGTTTGTTTCCTGTCTGATTTGGATCAAAGCCACCAATTCAGATAAAATCCCATTTCCTGCAAACTGAGGGCTTGGCTTGCCAGGCAGCTCCTCTGCTCCTTCCCCATCTGCCCTGGTCTTGTGATGAATCTGATTCCTCTGTCCTGACAGCAGATGTTCTGCAGTCCCATGGCCTGTGAGGTTATCATAACTTGGCCATTGCAACATAATCAATCACCAGGCTTAATAATATTTTATTGCTGATTTCTTCCATGAAAGGATTGCAGCTCTTAAGCAAAACTTGAGAACAGGATATGGAGTTTCTAACATGGCCAGATTTTGGGAAAGTATAAGGTGACCTTTGTCTTCACTGAACATTTACATCCAGTAAATGTCTTTGTCTTTAGGGCCCTCTCTGGTAGCCAATGTTCATGTTTTAACTTCAAAGCTTCTAATACAATTTTGCATGGACTCTGACTAAAGAATAGCCTTCAGCGGGCAGTTCAATTCTGGGTTGGTTTATTATTTTTTTTTGGAAGTGACTGAAAGCAAATTTTGGGCATATGTGACATTTTATGTGTGCAGTAGGCCCTGATATACAAAGCAAACCAAGATCCAACTTTGATTTATAGCTCTTGTAAATAATTCTCAGTGACACAGGCAGGTTTGTGTATTATGTATATTTTTCATTGCATAAGCACTTACATAACTATGATGACAGGAATTTGCATAAAAACCAGAGGAGCCATACTTTGATGAGTTTAACATTATAGGCTTCCCAGCATATTGAAGTAGCAGGGGAACCTACCATTTTAGTGAAAACTTACTTAATGAGGAAAAGAGCAACATTTATTCAAGCATATTAATGCCACCCTGAATTTTTAATAAATAGTGACGGGAAGTTGGTCACTTGTCAGTGGAAGCATCGTGACCATCTGATCTGACGCAGAAAAATTCATGTTGGAAAGTTTTAGCCTGCCTTGCAGAGAGTGAGAAATTAACGTGCGTAGCTGCAGAATCAGTTCTGTTAGAAACAAGATGTTTTGCTGATCCAGAGACTGAACAGAATATCTCCTGGAAGACGCCGAGTGCTTTCACCTCTCGTTGATTGTGGCTCCTCTTAGAATGGGTTAGATTGCATCTTCTGTGCTGCAATTATGAAGCGCATTAATGAGAGGCTCTCCTGCCTCCAAGTTGTGAATCCACGTGTGCTTCATCCGAGTGGTTCAGCTGAAGTGCAGATGTTGCTGGGCTGTTCGTGAATGTGTCTGATTTGTGTTGTCTCTCAGTGATCACGACAAGAATACATTCATGCTGTGAACGTGTGAAATTTATTGCACGCCTAGCACTCCTGCAGAGACAAGGAATGGAGGCAGATTAAAAGAGCTGTGCAGGAAGACTCACTAAGGCACTAACAAGTGCTCCTTCTCTTCCAGAATCTTTGTGGTCTCTTGCATTTTGAAATGAATAATTAATTTACATGGTTTTCTTCCTGTTCTGTTGTATGCTTGTTTTCTCATTCTTAATGTGTATGTGACGGGGAGTTGGTGGCACTGATACAATGCTGTGTAATGGATACGCTCCTCCATAGCAATGACTACGAGTAGTTCACCCCAGCTTAAAATGTGTATGATCACGTTTTACACCCCATTGTATTTTAAACTCCTTTAACTACATAGAGGGTAAAAATTCTTGACTATGATCTGAATTGGTCTGTGGAGTGATCAAGGAAAAGAGCAGAAGTACCCTCCTTGCTTGACTCTGTTGTCCTAGACTGAGCAAACCAAGGGGGGGATGAAATGTAAGGAGCAGCTGGAGCATGGAAAGACAACAGAGACTTGTCCTTTTATAACCTCTAGAGGTCTGCAGTTCACTCAGGCAAACCTCAGATTTTGGGGTTTAGGATGTGATGAGATTTCTTCCTGTGTTAATGTGCTCTGTGTAAATGTTACTTTCCATCTGCATTATGGTGTTTTCTCCAGGAAAGCACAGATCTGAATTCTGACTGTATATATTTGTTAAGTCACAGGGCTGGGTTCGGTTTAAACTCTCTCCTGAACTTCTGTACTGGTTTTCCTTGCTGTATTAGACTGATTTTGAAATGAGTTAATGTGAATGTTTGAGAAAAAAAAAAACATCTTTTGGTAGCAGTATTTGTGGTGGCCTATGTTCCTCCTAATATTCCCCTTCTCAACTACCTTGCCTGGTCTGACTTCCTGAGACTGTGTTCTCACTTTATGCTTCAAGTTTTGTAGTTTCTCGTCTTAGTAATTTCCACTGCCTGTTCACATGTTTTCAAATACTGTCATTGAAAGTCTGATCCCAGATTTCCAATAGATGAAAACAGATGAAAATAATATTATGTAGAATAACAAGCAAGAATACTATAAGGTAAAACGCATGGAATGTAGGAAACGTTTTTGTGAAGACAGACAATGAGCATAGGAATTTCACAGATCAAGAAGGAGGTAAATAAAAAAAATATTCATTAACATTGAAGAGAAGTTGATTTATACATTCAGGTTTGAAGTGGGTAGAGGTTGAACTACTCCGTGACTGACAGTTTTTTTCACAAGCTGCAGGATTTACAATACAGTGAAATGTTATGCCCAAGCCCTATTACAAATATTATGCCTCTTAACGACAGCAAATAATCTTGAGTGTAAACTGATGATGAAAACAGTAATACTGCTCTGATTTGTTTAACTGGAGATAGAAACTAATATATTGTGGGAGTCTTATTAAAAGAAAAAGAGGCATATATTTTTGTTGACAGAAGAAATAGATTGTTTATTCCTCTGGAGTCTCATGTTGTTCGTGTTGCTGCACGGTCTTATTGCCAGTCACTGATCTGTGTGGGCGCAAATGTCAGACGTTGTATTTACGCCATAAGAAAATCTGTATGTTACCCTTTGATTTGTCATATTCTGCTGGATTTGCTTTAATGCTGTCCCTAGAGAACACTCTCTATTAGGATATTGCTGGCAACTTTAGGCATCCTTTTTTTTTTCCATAAAGCATCCTGCCATGTAAATTTACTCCTGGCAGTTTGTCTGCTTGTCAAAGAAGTATTTTGCAAAGAGGTGTTTTCCAACTGGAATGGGACATACTGACCTCGGGGAGGGAATTGGGGAGTGTAGTGATAGGATGAGGGGTAATGGTTTTAAATGGGAAGAAGGGAGATTTAGATTAGCTATTAGGAAGAAATTTTTGACTATGAGGGTGGTGACACTGGAACAGGTTGCCCAGAGAAGTTGTGGATGCCCCATCTCTGGATATAAGACCAGGTTGGATGTGGCTTTGAGCAACCTGGTCTAGTGAGAGGAGTCCCTGTCCGTGGCAGAGGGACTGGAGCTTGATGATCATTAAGATCCCTTCCAACTCTAACCACTCTGTGATTTTATGACTATAAGTAGCTACAGGGCTAGTTCATTCAGTCTCAAGGAGGAAATGGGAGTTACTGGGTGTAAAGCTGAGGAGGGCATTGAGAGATTCAGCATCTCTCTGCACATCTCCCTTCACCACACTGCCAAAATTCTCAGATGGTGCCACTGAAAGATGTTGCACAAAATGTGTTTCTACCCTGAAAAGTCATAAAGTGAAAGATGCATCTGCTCACTTATCACAGGTTCTCACTCCTAGTACTCACAACTAAAAGTCTGATAGTGAAAAAGTGGCTCTACCTGCTCATGCTGGCAATGTTGAGCTGTGTTCTCTGAGTTAGATAAGTATCTCCCCCAGAGTTTAGTTCTGTTTAGTTATCAGTAGATTTGCAGCTATGTGAAAGGTATTTTACAATGGTTAGTAATACACAAGAAGGAATGGGTTTCACCTCACTGCCCCTTAGTGATGTTATTCTGAAGGGTACTCAAGTATAACCAACAAAAGTTAATATTTTAAAACCTGTGAGCATATCAGTGTGCTCAAGTGAGCAGACATGCTGAGCAAGCAGGTAACCTTATTTGCAGAATTATTTTTGACTGTGTAACCACACTTTCCATAGGTTTGCACAAGCGAGTCCGGAGCTTTAACATCAGTGTGTTTGTGAGGGGTTGCTTAAAACATTCTCTACAGTCAGAGGATCTGCCTCTGAGTTGCTATTTTGGCAGGATATTCATTCCTAATGTTGATGTGGTTTTGAGATCACAGAACGCATTTGCAAGCTATGAAAGACATCACTTCGCTTTTCAACCACGAGTTCTCATGTCCCTAGGTAATTACCAGATAAAGGTGGAAAACCACAATGCCATCTCTGTGGAGTTACAGGGCAATGTTTCCTTTGCACTGTTTAATAATATTTCCTAGTCCCTCTGTGGAAAATAGCCATTTTGCTGACAGAGGAGCTGGAGTAGTTCAAAGTATGCATTCCGTGGAAGATAACTATAGAGTCTGTGAATCTCTTTGGATGGTCAAATTGTTTCAGACGATATAATCTGTAATATATTGAAAGTTGTTGCAATTGCGCTTTCTTGCTCAGAGCATCTGCCATATGGGGAAAGGCTGAGAGAGGCTGACAGAGCTGGGATTGCTCAGCCTGGAGAAGGTTCAGGGGGCTCAGAGCCAGACTCGTCTCACTTGTGCCCAGTAACAGGACAATGGGCCTAAACTGAAACAGAGGAAAAGTCATTTAAACATGAGAAAAACTATTTTACTATGAGGGTGGCTTAACACTGGAATGAGTTTCCCAGAGCAGTTGTGTTGTCTTCACTCATGGAGTCATTAAAAACCTGACTGGACATGGCCCTAAGCAACCTGCTTTTCCTGTCCTTGCTTCAAACAGGAGGGGTGAACAGGAAGGATGGTCTCCAGAGGTTCCTACCAGCCTCAGTGATGCTGGACATGAAAGAAAAGAAATACTGGCCTGGTCCAGTGCTCCCTAGGACCAGAATATTTCTGCTCAGGATCCGGACAGCTGACAGTGCCTGGGAAGACTGGACTTCTGTCATCATTTGCAAAGTATGTGCTTTTGGATTTTCTTAAAACCACCACGTTTTGAAGGCCCTAATTATCATCAGCCTGAGCTGAACCATCCCAGTGATTGTCATCTCTGTGCAGAGCATGAGCAAAGGACTTTGCAGGGTTTATAATTTGCCGTACATTTGCACAGAACCATTATATTGTAGTAATTTAATCAATAATCTGTAGTGAGTGGTTTTATGTGCTTCTCAGACCTAAAGAGCGTAAGTTCTACATTATCTCTTATCTGTGGGATGCCACCTGTCAGCTTGCTTTGCTGCTATCTGTTCCTGGGCCAGTCAGCAGCAACTTGGAGTTGCATTTACAGTGAAAAATCTTGTTGAGTTCTTGAGCTGAATGTGCCGAAATGAGCTGAAATGATGGGACGTGGGAGGAGTTCTGCTACTGAGCTTCAGAAATCTTTCCTGAATATGAACCCCCCAAAACCTTACGACAAGATTGGGGTTTTTTTGCAGATGATTCTGAGAACACAAAAAAAGCAACCTGCTGACAAATTTTTAACATTCTGAGTAAAAGTTATTCAAAGTTAAGTTTGATATGTGGCAGAACCTTATTCTTAGAACCAGAAAAACTGTCTTGGATGAAATTTTCTGGAGAAGTCTGACCTTATGCAGAAATGTGACACAGAAATTTCCAACCCAAGCATTAAAAACTGGCAAAGCTACCAGAAGCAAGCTCTTTAACGGACCACGTAAGGTGATGTTGGTGGAAGGCAGCTTTAGCTGCCCCATCTCTACTGACCACCTCTCGGCACATCTCGCTCCAGATGTTGTCCTGCTGTACCGTGAGCAAGCTCACACCGAGCGCTTTCACTCGCCCTGCCAAAGTATGGCTTTAAATGAATTTTTGCAAGTGAGCTCTAAAAGCCTTTATTATGGAAACAGTTCACGCCTCTTAGGAGTATATTTAGGTCTTGCAAAAGATGCCAAGTTGCAAGCTCGGGAGGCAAATTCTATATTTATAAACAAATCAGGCTAAAGTCATCCCAAAGTAGTCTCTGTCTCCAAGCAAAAGCACTTGAGCCCCACCCTGCAGAGCTGGTGATTTTGGGGCTGCTGGTGGCTGGGGTGTGTATGCTGGGAGCTCAGCCTGGCCCATCATGGCAGCACCTCCCTCCATGGTGATGACCTGTCACCAGGCTGGGGGTGGTGATGTGGTTTCTGGGAACAAGAGGAGAGTCCTGCAAAGCCCAGCAGGCCCAGCGGCTTGTTCCCGTCCTGCTGTTCCAGCACACACATGGGCACCAAGTGGCAGCGACTAACCTTGGGCAACGCCCTGGCGAGGGACACAGTGGTCAATGGCAATGTGGGGGCAAAAGGGGGCAACTGGGTGCGACTTGACCCAGCAGCAGCACCAGTCGTAGAATGACAGAATCACAGAATGGTTTAGGGTGGAAGGGATCTTAAAGATCATCAAATTCCAAACCCCGCCGGGGCAGGGACACCTCCCACCAGACCAGGTTGCTCCAAGCCCCATCCAGCCTGGCCTTGAACCCCTCCAGGGATGGGGCAGCCACAGCTTCTCTGGGCAACCTGTCCCAGTGCTTCACCACCCTCATAGTGAAAAATTTCTTCCTGATTATCTGATCTAAATCTATTTTCTTCCAGTTTAAAGCCGTTACTCCTTGTCCTATCACCATGTGCCTTTGTAAAGAGTCCCTCTCCAGCTTTCCTGTAGCCCCTTTAGGTACGGGAAGGGGCTATAAGGTCTCTCCGGAGCCTTCTCGTTTCCAGGTTGAACACCCCGACCCTCTCAGCCTGTGCTCACAGCAGAGATGCTCCTGCCCTCGGGTCATCTTCGTGTCCTGTCTGTGCTGGGGCCTCCTGAGCTTGCCACCCAGCCGGGGTCTCAACAACCCCCACCACAGCGGCCTGGGGACACCCTCCAGCCCCCGGCCCCTCTCTGCGACGCCGTCGGGTGTCGGAGCTCGCAGGTGCCCCCGCCCCGTCCAGCGCCCCGCGTTCGGCCTGCAGGGGGCGCCCCTGCCCGCCGTGCTCGGCGGGGACGCCAGGGGGTGCCCGAGGC
>VZRU01014080.1:585453-642360 GCA_013398155.1 Pedionomus torquatus | reverse complement strand
GGGATGGGGAGCTGCTCCCCTTGGGGTAAGGGTGGGGAATTTTGAGGGGTCTCCGGGTGTGTGTGTGTGAAGCCAAGTGGAGGTGCGGAACGCGGCGTGTCCAGAAGCCTGGGGGGAAAAGCCCACCCGGTACCGCACCCGAGCCAGCAGGGCGAGGAGGGAACCCTCCCCGCTGCCTCCATCACATCCAGCATCTCGCCGGTTTTAGGTCTGGAAAGCAAGGTCCAAGAATGGTGAAGCTGGGGAGTAATTTGAATGACAAGAGCAGCAAACCACCATCCACCGAAGATGGTTTTCAGACAGTTCCTTTGATCACACCCTTGGAAGTAAATCACCTCCAGTTCCCGGCTCCGGAAAAGGTAAAGCAAAACCGAATGGCGCTCCTGCATGATTCCACACACGTCCGTGCCCCTTGGTTTTCAGTGCCTTGGTGGCTTACTGGTCTCTGATGATACAAACCGTGGCGTAGGGTTTATTCAGTAAATAAAAAGGGGTTATCTTTCATACTGTGTTTATCTGTTTTAACACGGCAAATAAACACGCAGCTGTCCCCCAACTCATTCCCTCCTCAACAAAGCCCCAAATATTCTTTCATAAATGCAAGTGGCAAAGGCTTAGTGTGTTTCTCTTACAAGTGCTGGAGAAACCGAGGAGTGGTTTACAATGCTTCATTATTATTACCAGTAAGATTAATTGCCTGCAGTGAGAGTAATGTGATAGCTCTTCCGAAATAACCGGCTGTTTTAATTCTCTTGGTCAAGGTTTGTTTTTCGGTCCGTGGCTTTGCAGAGCTTATTTGGGCATTGAGGATGCTGATTTCTCTGAAGAGAAATCCCCCATGCTCAGGGTGGTGGTGGAGCAATCCAGGGGTTCATTTCCCCCATTGGCTCCAGCCAGGGGACAGCTTTGTCCCCCTGCCCCACTCAACACTCTCACAACTGAATGCAGCACTAAAATGTCCAGAAATGCGCATCGGAGATTGGTTATGGTTTGGTGGTTAGGGTTTTTAGATGCAATATGCACTAGGAAATCTTTTGTCTGTATCGATGCAGCGATGATGCATATCAATATAACCTGGTGAGGACATGATGAGACCATAAAAATCCATATGCCCCAGCAGTCCTTACAAAAACAAAGCCTGTCTGCAATGTAGTTCCCAGATATCACAGAGATGGAGCCAACTCACCCGAAAGTACAGACAGAACGATTAGATCTCACAGGATAATGGAATAATAGTAAAATTAACAGTGATGAATATTGAACATATATCCTGTTTTTACTGTAGTACAAAATGAATTTTCTCTAAACACATTAGGAGAACATGATGATGGATGTGATAAAACTGCCTAGATAGACAAACTATGTTTATTTTATGATAGAGCTGAGTCAACTGTCTTGACATCCTGGGAACAAGAACCGTACCAGACAAAGGAGCTAGTTTCATTCTCCACGTGCCTCATGGCAATTGGGAGCAACCTCGCTGCATTCGGGAGAGTTACACTTCATGAACTGCTGTGAATTCCAGGCTAAACTAGCCCTTATCTACGCCTACAATAAATAAGATTAAGAAGATATTTCAGGCAAAGCAGTATGATTTATCATAGATATCTGAAAAGCTCACAGGAAACTACAGATGTGTACATGTATCTCATCCGATGCTAGTGCAAATGGCTTATTGAGAGCACCCAATGTCACACAACATGAAATTTAAATGACTCATGTATCAGGTGAGACATGGATAACCTAACAAAAATCCTTACAAGCTAATAAAGTGGTAATGAGTGTTCTCACGACCACCAAGTTCCAATTGTCTGTTGGTGAACAAACACTGGAGTGTATTGGTCTGGTGTGATTCCTTGCTGATTTTTCTGTTTAAACATGCCTACATCAATAATTCACATGTTGTTAGGTTACATTACCTTCATTAGCATACATTACTGTCAATGCATCTACTGACATCCATATTTTTCTTTGCTGGAAGAGTGGGATGTATCTCCAGGAGTGCTGTGCATGATCAGAACTCATTAGAGTCAATGGCATTGATTTCTGCAGGCTGTGGGTCAGCTCCTGTGTGCAGCAGACCTGGAATTAGCAGTGACCAGAGATCCCTTCACAAGAAGGAGAGGCTGTTTATGATAAAAGCAAAATAATTCACAATCTGTTTCCTTTGCTCTTTGTAGCACAGATGATGTTGGTGCGAGTTCACCCCGGGGCAGAGGGTCTGTTTAAAGACCCAGTAACAAGGAGTTGGAGCCTCAGGTGAAATGCTGGGGCAGAGGTTAAGTGATTGGGGGAGATTTCAGCTTTGTACTTAGGAAAGCAAAGCTGCCTCTGAATTCAGTCAGACTGTGAGCCTGAGGAAGAGGAGACATGGATTTCAAGTCTTTCAAAGTGTATCCTTGTTTGGACTTGCCTTGTAGTCAGGAGGCAGGGTTAAAAAAAAAACAAACCCTAAAATGAATTTGACGTGTTTTCTATGCATTGCTAAACCTGCCAGCAGTTGATTTTTAGGTTAGGAGAGTGAAAATATAAGCCAAGGCACTTTCTGTGCACGCTTGCATGCAAAAATTTCTGGAGTCCAACCGGATTTTGTGTTGGGGTCAGCATGCAGCGTCTCAGAAGGGCTTTGCTCACTCGTTTTCCTCAACGCAAGCCTGTCTCTGCTCCCTTGTAACCACAAGGAGGCAATGCCCTGCTCCTTGCCTGCCCCAGCTGCTGCCAATCTCATCACCTTTGCTTCTGCAACAATGACCTGGTGCGCCCTGGCATTTGCCCATAAGTGAAATCTAGAAAAAAAGGGGGGAAAAATTACTCTGCTAAATACTCCCTTTTCTGAGCTTCTCTTCACCATTAGAGGGTGTCTTCATTTAAGATGATGTGAGCTTTCAACCTGGATCTAACCTTGGGTCTGGGGCAATCCAGGGTGCATCTTGCTTCTGTCTAGTAAAGAAGTAGTAAAGGAGTAGTCCACGCTTTGGCCAAGAGTATACTAGGTCTGTGCAGGGCAGCCCAGCTGCTGTTACTACCAGTGTGCAATAGTGCCTTCACCTGGTGTATGTGTATTGCATGGCAAAGCTTTGCAAGGTGTCTTAATTATAGGCTTTTTCCAGGAGAGTCTTAGACATCTGCATGCAAGTTGAAGAAAACCAAACCTGTTGTTTGTCAGTATCTCACTTTTGCAGATCCTTAAAAGCCTATGGAATCTACAGGCTGAAAATTGTGTTTTAAGGGCTCTAAATAGCTGGGTTTTTTTCTGCATTTTTAGGGTATTTTTATAACTGGATCACACTTGAGTGTCAGTGTGACTCTCAGCATTAACTTCCTCCAGTGGTTCACCCCAGCTTCATCTCTTTCAAAGTGTTTTGTGTCTGGCTCACCTTTTTGAGAAAGGGTACAGAGAAAGAATATAAGGTTTTTTGCTCACACGCTGTAATTCCTGAAACCCATCTCTTCAGATAGTTCCTTGATTATGAGAAATCATTTGGAGGAGGGTGATAGGGCAAAGCACTTTCTTAAAGGCATGCTTAAATTTACTGGCTCTCCTTCTGGGGCTGCTTGCCTAACAGCTTCCTAAGTCAGCTCCCTCTTACTTCCACCTTGATGTTGTTGGAAAAATCCAGACAGGAATTCAGGAGGCTGGAATTTGGCAACCTATTTTAAAAATCATTGGTCACTGGACCACCTATTTCTTATTCTACCAAACGAGCATGTCCTCTCCCAAGGTTCATGCTATTCTTCTGCAGCATCAGCATTCTTCTCGATCTGTCAGCAGTTGTATGGCTGCAAGGGGAGAAATGTACCTGGGATGGTAATTTACCCCTAGGGTGTAAAGTCTGCTGTGTATTTATATTTATTGACTATCTTCAGGCATTTCTCTTGCCCCCTGTTCTCTTGCTGGGGCAGCATTTGCAGAACGCAAAGCTACAGATGCTCTTAGATCGTTTTTGCTTGGCCTTTTTGCTGAAATCCATCTATGTAACAGGAATAATAGCCATCACTGGTGACAAGCCCCTGACCTGGCTTTTTATGTCCCTGAATTTAATTCCTTCTGCATTCAAAAAGCAGAAAAAGAAGCTTTTTTTCTGTCAGGACCAAAGAGGAAAATGCTAGCTGTTCACTTGTTTTCCTAGGTGTAGACAAAGTGCTTTGGCTGTAATTGTTACGTGTCTCTGCAATGATAATGCTAAAAGATATGCAGCTTTTCAGATACCATACTGTTTCACTGAAATTTTAAATGAGACCAACAACCGGGGACCCCTTGGTCTCATAGGCTCACTTCAGTATAATCCAGCAGGAAATGCCTCTGTTCTGGCAGTAAAAATCCTAATTTTACATAACACAAAAGTGCATGAAAGCTATTGTCAGGGCTGAAAAAAACATCCAGCATCTCTTTTGTGGGGAAAACTGCAGAAGGCTTATCATGTGGTCCATTGTTCTTTATTTTGAATGCATCTGGAGGCTTGAGAAATAATTTCTCTGGTGACAAATTCATGCCATCCAACCCAAGAAAGAAAAAAAAGGAAAAAAAAATAGACGTAACTGCCCTCTTCAAATGCTTTTCCGATCCCCTGCTCCTGCCTCTCGCCCTCCCTGGCCGCACCCCTCTCTGAGTGGCCAAGGCCACGCATTTACACAGACTAATCAAGAGTTCCTGAAAATCAGCAGGGTCCCTTGTGTTCACAGCCTGTCCCTATTGGTTTAACAGAAAATAATGTTTTGTCCTGACCAGCTGAGCCGGCATAATTAATAGTACGCTGGATGAGTGCTTTTGTACCTAGGGGACCACTCGCAGTTCTGTCCTGAAATACTGATGTCTGTCTGCCCTCTGAAGTGCACGGCGGCTGAAGGCACGTACCGACAGGGTGGCGGGGAGATGATTTTGGGGTGCTGCTTCTCGTGGTGGGGGCAGAGGCAGCTCAGCCTTCCCTGCCACCGGCTGGGGGGGCTCCTGATGTGCCGCCGGCTGTGCGGCTGCTCGCACCGCTGGTGAGTTTGGTGGGATGGAACAAATGGCAGAAGGAGAGATGGGGCAGGGCTAGTAATTGTGGCTGTTGGAGGGAAGAAAAGTGAAAAGGAGGAGGAGGATGCAAAGCGAAAGAAAATGTGAATAAATGCGAAATAAAGGAAAGGAATAAAAAGGGAGCATTGCACATAGGGAGGAGCGGGCAGGCTGTCTTGCCTTTCCCAGTCCTTTGCTTTCTCATTTTGGATACTCTGCCGAATTCCCACAAGTACCAGTGTCTGAGCCATCCTCTCATGTGACATTTGTCCCCCATCTGCACTGTGCAAATCCATTTGTCCTCCAAATGTGTATTTGAATGTAAACACCGCCTCTGCTCATTAAGCTGTAGTGTGCGTTTGCAGCAACGCTCGCTCTGGCGGTGCAACATTTCTGGGGTAACCTTTTTGATTTTGTTTGCGTGCCTTGGACATGAAAAGGTTGAAGTAGAGGTTCTTGGCAGTTCACGCTCCTTTTCTTTGCATACAGCTGCTGTCGGGCTATCCTTCCCCTGTAGCACCGAGCCCCTCTGTGCGTGGCCGCTCTCCGGTGGCAGAGCCAGGCTGCCAACCCAGCCGGTGCTCGCAGCCTTCGCAGGCGCCTGGGGAGCATTCAGCCACCTCGCTTGCATACAGATACCGTGTCGCTGCTGCAGCTCCGGAGTATGGAAAGTCTCAGGATTTATGTAGCCTTTAAGTGCAGAAATTTCTCTCCTTAACTGCGCTGCTATCAACGTCTGAATTAGGTTGGTTAAAGCTGGCTCATGTCTGGTTTTGTGAGCTCCATTGCCTCTTTTAAACCCAGTTATGTCTGCACTGCAATTTCTAGAGCTGCCTTCAGCAGAAACAGCAGAAATGGCCACAGGAAAGGTACGTTAGGGTATGGGTGTTCGGCTAAGCCTGTTGCAATCTGTTCTTTATTCTAACATGAAAGCCCATTGCTGCAGGTGGAAATTATTTCACCAAGACTGACGTGAACCCCGCATACCAGTTACTTACTGGTCTGGAGCGTAAGACTGGGCAGGATTCTTGACTAGTGTAAATCAGCGTAGTTTAGATGAAATCAGTGGTTCTCTGCTAATTTACCCTGGCCAATGTACCATTGCTACAGCTGAGTGATTGATTCTTTTGTCTGCTTTTCTATAACCTCTCCTGGCTGAACTTACTGAAATCGATTTTGTCACCCCTTCACTGCCTCCTGTGGGTTCCTGGTGGTTCTGGTTACCTGGGGATTTGTAGGGAGACTTAGCTGAATAATTTTCAAGCTCCCTTTGTGCTTGTGAGCTATGCCTTTCCCTTCTCAGTGGCTTTCAGCTCCCAATGCAGCCTGTGCATTTTGTACTGCCTTTCATCGATGATGCCAGGGCTGATTACATTTGCTGTCTTTGTCCTTTTGTGATGTTCCTTATGCCTGGAATATCCTCCTGGCACTGATTCAGGAGACTACTTTTTTTCTACAACCCTCTGTGAAACTCATTCCCAGCACAAGACCCATTAGATGAGCTGATACAGGAAAAAAAAAAAAGAAAAAAAAAAGTACTGTTTCTACTGATGGTGGCTTTCTGCATTGACTATGGATTTGATCCCCAGGCATCCTTATTTTTTTCTTAACTTCTTTTTACTGCTTGATATTTCAGGCATTCTGTGTATTCAAACAGTGACTGGGATGCCATGGGGACTGCCATTACACACATCCCAAACACCAATTTTAATATTAATCTCTGAGAACTCTGCCAGCAAGGAGTGTTCATCCTATTGATTTGGAAGCATAACTGCCCCTCCCATGGGATGGGACATAGTCATAAATATTTGGGAAAGTTTTTAAAGGCTCAGTTATCTAAAACTCTGGGAATTTGCAGCATGATGATTGCCAGGTAGTCTCAGATTACATCCATCCAGTTGAACATGTCCCGTTTCTAGCAGTAGCTAGTGCAAGGGTCAGAAGGAGGTCCAGGAGATGCTGCAGTAGGCATGGAGCTGCTCGTGTCTATGAATGTTTCATTCCAAGCCTGTGGAGAAAGAGATTGTTTTAAGCCCTGAAACATGGGGTTTCCATCTCTTTTCCTATGCTTTTTTACTGCTAAGTATTTTAACTGCAGCTACTGTTGGCGATGTGCACATCTCCTTTGCTCTTTGGAGCCGGCTGTGCGTGAGGATTAGAGCGCACAGGTCACTTGTGAGTTTTGTGTGTGAGCAGGTAGTGAATTTTAGCCATCTCTTGGCTTGTAGCACTTAGCATAGAAACCGACTCAGTCACAGCAGATGTCGTGCCAAGCCAGGGGGTCACCACTGTGCTAATGTGCGTAACCAGAACCCCACGCTGCAGCTGGGACTTGGTCTAAGGTCTGTCTCGGCTGCTGATGCTCAGTTGGGTAATGAAGGCAAAGGAAACCACGATGTCAGTGCCAGTGATGAGTTTATATTTCCTGTTCTCTCTCTGCAAGGAATGAAGGCAGGCATGTCTTTGGAAGCCAAGAGTCTCATTTTCATTTAAAAGTGAGCATGACTAATCCACATGGCAACTGATGGGCGTGTTACAACCATTTTGTGGGACTACAAAGTCCAGCTTTGAACCTAGAGGAAACCTTTCTCCTTGGTAGGAGAAACATATTTTGTTTATCATTTCTGTCAATCTGAAACCCACTCTGTGTGAGAGACTCTTCATTATTAATAATCCTGAGAAGTAGTATTTTAAATTTTTATGGTTTGCACTTTGCAGCACCTGAACCACAATATATTACATGCACCGTGGCAGTGAAGTGGGAATTACAGCAGGGCTGCATGTCCTTTTCCAAATGAATAATTTAAAGTTTTCACAATGCCAGTTATGTTAAATATTATTACTCATTTCTTCAGGGAAAACCATAGAGCTCAAACGCAAATATAAAGTGGCAATAAATGATGTTACGTTTAGCCAGTCTGAGACAAGGCTCAGAATTCATATCAGTTCATTTTCTGAAACACTTACTTCATCCTATTGCAGGAAAATCCTTTTTAAGGTTCCATGCTTAATGTGATATTTCTCCATTTGTCACATTTCACGTCTACTCTGCTCCTTCCTCCTGAAAACAAATGCTTTTAATATAGTCCACTTGGTTAGAAGCTTACTTTTTCTTTCAGCATCCAAAATCTCTAGATTTCCCAGCCCTCTCCTACTGTTTACTTTCTCAAGGTTGTTGATGATGGATTTCCTGCTGGTGTATGCAGACTCTCATCTGTTGTTTCTCACCTCAGCACACCTATAATTTTCCAAAGCGTCACTACAGAGAAGAAGCCTGGTCCTGCATTCATTAAAGCTGAGGAAAGGTTTCCTATTGATTCCAGTGGTGTCACTAGCATTAAGCCTAGAATAATAAGTGCATTTAGGTTCAGGACTCGATAAATGTATTAGCAAACAGCGTCGTTAGAAAAATCTTGCTTGTGTGGAGCAGCATGATAGATGTGGCTTGTTGTCCTGTGGTGTTTGGGTTTTTATAACTTTTACAGGCCATTCACTGTAGACTGCTACTCAGCTTTTGCAGAAAAACATTTGAGGGCTTGGAATGAGGAATCAGAAGATGCAAGAAAGAAAATTGAAAAACCCTTTCAAGACATGGCGAGTGTTATTACATCTGCTCACCTAGGATGATTGATGACAACGATTCTGCAGAGAGCTGCCATTGTCCATAGAGCATCTGACTTCCTACCCATCCCAGCCACATCTCTTGCTAGCCCCTAATCCCCAAAATGTTATATTTATGTTGAGGATGTGCTGGAGCTACTGTTGTCACTCAGTTAATGAAAATCCAAGGAAACAAGATACACTGTAATTAGCAGCAAGCCATGGTCTGTTTTCCTGGCTCAACCACTAATTACTGGTGTGACTCAGCACATTACAAAGCTTTCTTTTCTCTTTTTCCTGCTGTTCCATCAGTAATGTGGAGATCCTGGGGTCATGCTGGTCTGTAAAGTGCTTTGAGCGGTCTTGCTCAAGGATGCTGCCAGAGCCCTGAGCATCAGTATCACAGCTGGCTGTGGGAAGGTGATTGAAACCAGCTTAAGCTCTGATCTGGCCAAAGCGCTTACTTGCACACTTAACTTTAAATATCTGACTAATCCTGCTGTTGTTAATAGGACTACTTGCATGCTTAAGTGCTTCACTGAATTGGGAGTTAATGAGTTCAAATGCTAGATAAACTCAGTTTTGGAGGAAGCTCCTTGGGCTGGCAGTGGGGATTCCCATAATAAGACAGGTCTTTTTGCTGCTCTGTGGAAGCCCTTTTTTCTTTTATTCTTTCAAAGAGTCTGCAAACTTCAGCTGGGAAGCAACTTTCAAAGAACAATTTTAATTTGACTGTAAAATGAAGAAAGTCCTGGGTAATTTATTTGTGGCTCCTTTATTGCATCTGTCATAAACAGCACAGTGTCTTTGCAATTGAAAGGTGGAGGGCCTCTGGAAAATAGTGTGAAAACTTGAAGAATAGCAGCAACATAATTTGCAGGGACATCCTGAGCTAGTGTTCTTCTAGCCTCCATCCACAGTGCTGACTTTATAGTGCTATAGATAGGCTGGACTGAGCTGGCAGGGAGGCTGCTCTCTTCGGTGGACAATCACAACGCACAAAGTGAGGCACACACATAAGCTGGTGCTGAATCAGGGCCTCTATAATAAAACACGAAGGCTGTCAGCCCTCCAAAAATGTTCAAAGGGTATTCATCCAGCAATCGCAAAGGCTCAGACAATCCAAAAAACCTGATGGGGGTGTGCCTGCTTTTTAATATTAATTTACAGGTGTGATGCTTGCTTCGTGAGAGGAGGAATTATGATGATGATAATAATAGAGTAATTCTCCTCTGTCCCAGTAAGCTCATGGTTAGGGATGCCAGCCTAAACCAGCCAGACCCTTCTCACCACGAGCAGCATGAGCTGAGCCAAGGGAGCTTGCAGGAGGGGGTGAGAGCCAAGGAGGCAAGTGCAGAAAATGGGCAGGATGGTGCTGCAGTAGGGGTGCAGCGGGGACTTACCATATTTTTAGGGAGTATTCAAGCAACTCCATGTCCGTTTAAGCACTGGTTTGATTCTTTGCATTTATTGTCTGTCCTGATGACAGACAGCCAAGCAGCGCTGCTGGCTCTGGAGGTTACCCCCTTACAGCAGTTCATCGCCACCGTAACAGCACTGCAGGGGAAGGAATGAGGTGCTGGGCATTTCTTTCAGTTTGCTTTGAATTGCAACTGACACAGGACCCCGATGTTAGACTCCCTTTTGCTGGTTTCAATCAAGGATAACTCTACTGAAGTCTGCAAAGCTGCAAAATGGACAAGAAGAAGGAACAGGGATTGTTCTGTTTGCTGTGGTTTGTAATAAACGCCAGTCGCTCTCCCAGGAAACCTGTCGTGGTGTGAGATGAATGTACCTTATTTGCATTGAAGCAGTGGGATTCTGGGCTCTGATGGAACTGCTTTGGGGCAGCCGGTGATAAATGAATGCTGATCATTGCACTGACTGTGGAGTCAGTGGGGTTTTTATTACTGTACATCCAACAGCAATTTGGTTAAAATTTCTGGAAGGCTGCTGCCAGGAATTTTTTCTCAGTGACAAAATGGAAAGAAAAGGTGAAAAAGGAGTGATGATAGGGAAAAAGGGGGAAGTAAATTTTCCTTCCCATCCAAACCAAATCAGAAACTAGAAAATGAAAACAGAACAACCAACCAAAACAGCAAAAACCCAATAATGCTAAATATACAGAAAAGTTCTTTGTAAGGTTAATTATTCCTTTTCTGAATTTGCACTTAGATTAATGCTTTGTGGTTTAGAAAAGTTCTTTTGGGTTTTGCTCCCATTTAAACTTGTGCCAGATGCACTCACAACTGACACAGGCATGGGAGGCTGTCAGCGTAGCAAATGCTCCACTGAGAGCTGGGGGGAATGTGTGTGTCAGTGTGTTACCATCTGACAGCGTTCGCCCCTGTCCCTGGATGCTGCTAAGGTAGCCCAAACTGGGGTGGTCTCACCTGTGCAGGAGGCTCAAGGAGTGTGATGAACACAACTCGATTTCCAGAAGCCTTCGTGTGGGCATCCCGATGGCAGCTTGTTGGAGGGAGAGGGGGTAAACGTTGCTGCAAAAGAGGGATCCACGCTCAGGCTTATTTATTTGGACCATAGGGGACTGAACAAGAGGTAGCTTTTTTCTTTAAATGTGTGCCCCGTGCCCTCAGCAAAACTGCATTTTTATTGTTACTGACACAACATTGAATGCTACCCCCCTGCTACAGGTTTTCAGCTTTCTGTTTGCCCTTTGTAATTTTATTTCTGTGCTCTCCTTTAAAGAGGAGACCTTACTGACTGCCCTGTCTTTCTTCTGCTGAGTAATTCCACCAGGTGCCTGACAAAGATACTTGTGGAGAGCAGATACTTAGCTTTTGCACTGCCAAAAGGCATTTAGTGAAAGTAGTTCTTACCTCTTCTACTAAAGCTTTTTGATACTTCTGCAAATTTCTCTGCAAAACACTGACCGGCAGGATGACTACGGCTCTGCACACACACATTTTGCTGCAGGCACGGTCAGCAAATTGTGTTTCAAGTAGCTTCTGATCTGGTTGGGGACTGAGCTTATTTATTCACAGACATGATAGACATTGCTACTGGACTTGAATCTGATGTCTTATGAAGGGCTGCGTGGGCTTATTTTCAGTCTTGCGCTGTACCTCTGTAGACAGCACAATTCAGACTTTCCTGCTTATAGGATATTGGTTTAATGTAATGGAAGTTAAAAAATACTCATTAGAAAACTGGTATGAATGACAAAGAATGGAATAAATTTAAATTATAACTAGAAAAAAGTAAGGCTTTTAATTTATTTTTATTTCCTATACTCTGGCTTCATTAAGACCTAATGTTAGAGTTTGTGGAAAAGCCCTCGTGCATATTTAAAAATTTTACCTGCAACTAAGATTTGTATCAAGTAGGAAGTGTGAGTGTGGGAGAACTGGGAATTGTGACTGGTAGGTTTGAAAACAGAATGAGTACAGTTTCTGAACCCTGGTGGGCAGGTATCAGTGGCTGACACTCTGTAATTTACTGCACTGGGTTTACAAAAGGCCGGTGAGAAGACTGGAAAGGTTGGGACCAGCTGCGTGGAGTCCTGCGTGCACTTGGCTCCATTTGAGTGAGAAAATGAGCTTACTGCTTGTTTGTAACAGAGCCAACCTGGGCTGGTCCGTCTTGTATGGAGGGGGAGCTTTGCTTTTTTTGGTCCATAGTGTGCTGGACTGCACTTTGGAGCACTTTTTGATTCAGTGGTACGTTCAGAGTAGGATGAACCCAAACCCACCAAATCAAGCTTGTCCCAGTGTCCCATTTCCCATCATCTATGTTGTGTCATCGGAAATCCTGAATTGTAAAAGGCTGATATAAATACATTTGTGTGGCTTTTTGTCCCTCCTTCTTCCCAAGTCTGAGTGTTGCAAATGCTACTGTAATAAATATTGAGAAGGATAAGCTGAAGTATGTAAATATTCATCAGTTTTTAATGATTTGCATTTGAATCCAGAAAATCCAAATTGGCTTATGAGTCCTCACTGATTTTCTCTCACTCCAGTTTTCACACAGCATTAAGTGCAGGAGGATTAAATACCTGGGGTTTTCTCTGGTCCAAACCAGACTTTGCTATCTTAATTTGGAAGTAAGTTCTTCATTAACTGGTAGCTCAATCTTGTGCATCACATAATCTTTTTCCATCTGTCAAGATTTTTTGTTTCTGACAAAGAGCTTTAGGATCACTCTCGTCACTCTCATATGAACCAGTCATCACTCCTGGGGTATTTAATTTTCCCCTTGGCAAGGCTGATAGCTGCATAGTCCTGCAGTGCTGAATAGGAGGTCAGAAATAGGAGGTGTTGGCCCTGGGATTGAGAACCTTAATGTTCTTTCTGTCCTTTTGTGTTTAACCTATCCAAACCTTGCAAACCACACCAAACCATTGTATGCTTTGTGGACCTTTTCTCTGGCTTGGGAATCCTGTGCAGAAGCACCGTGGTAGCGTGTGCTCACAACCACAGCCCCTCTCTGTAGGGATGAGCATCAGCTCTCAGCCACTGCTGAAGACAGGGCTGTTTCGTCTTCTCCGTCATTTTCCAGTTAGAGTAAGATAGTGTGGCTCTGCTGGAATGCTCTCATGATGCTGTTTAGCTCGTAGGCTCATGGGTGGGTAGTCTTTTAAGATTCTTGTGTATAATGGGATGGATGCGCTCCCTCCTCTGAAGGGCTGTTAGTTTCAGAGCACAGCCCCGATGCTCACACCCTCTGGGAGCAGCTGGCATTAAGTGTTCCCTTTTCTGTTTCTGCAGTGGGTGCGTTTTAGCTGAAATATTTAGGGTCATTCTGAATGTAAATAATGTCAATGTAGATTGACAATGCAATTTTGGCAATTTGACTGTATCCTTTTAAAAGCCACTTACAGCTTCTCCATTGGCGTAAGGCACCTCATTTTTATAAGATTAGTAGGACCTGGATTAGTCAGCAAATGACACTGAGATCTTCTGGGGAAAACCCGAGGTGATAGTATGAGATTAATATTGTATAATCTGGAGTCTGAATAAATGAGACACCAAATGGCCTAAACTTAAATTGGCTTCAGTGGAATTTATTAGGATGGGGCTTTTAACAAGTGAGGCTCTTCTTTAGGATAGGCAGTTATTCTGCTTGTTCCGGCTGTTGAATATGATACAAAAATTATATGCCTAGTACTAAGCAAAAGTGAGTGTCAAACATTGCGCTGTCAGCTATTTTAAGACTTAATGAGAAGCTCACTGTCTCCTGTCTCTGTATTTACCCACCTATTTATCTGCCACTCGTTGTTCCTGAGGGTATGATGAGTTTGTGTTAATTTCTGGTTCTAAGGTACTTGTGTAGGTTCAGGGGATGGTTTATATAGAAAAGCTTTGGTAATAACAACAAAAAAATAAAGTATGCTGTGTGCAGAAACCTTCAAAGTGTTCATATTTTCCAGGTAATTGTGAAAACAAGAACAGAGTATCAGCCTGACCAGAAGAACAAAGGAAAGCTCAGAGTGCCCAAAATTGCTGAATTCACAGTCAGTTTCACTGATGGTGTAACAGAAAGACTAAAGGTAAGAAATGGTTATTCTGCTGCCTTCTGATGCAAATGCCATTCATTTGAAAATAACGGAATCAAAGTGACAGTAAAGACATAACAAATTTAACACTCCACTCATCACTAGGGTCAAAGAGAGGTTGATCTGCATGAGTATAAGCTTTTTTTATTATTTTCTTTTTTAAGACAGGCACGAATATACTTTTGTAATTAGATCTAAAGTAGGAAATGTTTTCCTTTTCCCAGGAAAAGTTATGAAAATGTTTTCCAGCCCAAATTGAAAGTAAAGCAAGTTTGAATAATTTTCTTCTCAAACATTTGTCTTTAAAAAGAATTTTAAAAACCACAGTGAAGACTGATTGAAACAGTTTGTTTTGCCTTTTAAAAATTCTTTTTTCTTGTAGTCAAACATCCTTTTCATATTTGCATGGTTTATTATTATATAATTATATTATTATAGATTAAAAGCCATTTCAAACTGGATAAAAAAAAAAGAGATATTAGACAAGTATCAAAGCATATCCTGTCCTGTAAGCAGTTTTGGTTCAAAGGAATTGGAATTTTCCAATGAAAAATATTTTCTTGAGAAATTTTCAACAGGCTCTACTCAAACATGGAAAGAAACTCATAAATTATTGAGTGCCCTCAGTTCCTGTTGACTGCAGCATTAGAATGGCTCAGTTCCTCCTAAAATTAGACTCCAAGCGTGGAGCTGCTAACATTTTCTCCCTTTTCATTGAGAAGATACGGTGCTTTTCCTAAACCATGGAGCATGGGAGTGATAAAAATGTGAGATCTGATTTCACATTTCAAAAGTCAGAGGAAATACGAATGATTTGAGTAAAAAACAGAGAGTAGGCAGTATCTAGCTATAGTCCTGGTCCTTGAAAAGCTAGGGTTGAGCTTGAAAATTTTTGTGGAAGGGTATCATCCTTGACAATTAACAGAACTGAACAGTGTTTCGTTTAGCCCAGTTTTCTTGGTTTTGCGAGGAATAAAAAAGTTTATTATGATTATTTTCAGTAATTTAGAAGAAAACCATCACTTTTAAAATTGGAATGTGATTTAGAAAAAACTGTTACTATTCATCCTTGATAAACTTCAAGATGAGGCTTATTCAAATCACTGAAAGGAGAAATACTTCTCTTCTGAAGCACTGCAAAATGGCACTGTTTCTGTTGGGTGTTTTTCCCAGAAATTCACTAACATATATTTCACAAGGATATTTAAAGCTGTAATTTATTCTTAAGAGGTCTGTGAATACATGTTTATAGCTTGGGTTTTTTTTTTTTCAATGGAAATCATATGTTGTGATTTAAATTACTTAGCAGGGGCTTACATGCAGTTGACTTTGACTGAATTCTTCACTGATCTTACTGCGTGCGTAGTACTTATTTATCACCAATAGTGACTCTCCACTGGTACCACCAGTAAAGTGAACAGCGAATTAGCCACAGTAAAATCCCTAGTCTTGGAAACCACAGCAGACATTTTCCAGTGTGAGCAACATACAAATCAGAACCAGACACAATGTGCCTGAGAAACACCAGTAAATGTAGAGTTTCCTGGAAGTGATGTGTTGGCTTGTGACTCACAATAAATGTCATTATTGGTATTGTATGTAATGGGGCTTCACTGGGTATTTAAACTTTAATCCTGCAACCCCAAACAGTGTTAAGGTCAGCGTAAAACCAAGTTTTAATCCCATCAAAAGATCTGGCTTTGTTATTTAAAAAAGCAACCATGACCATCTCGTCTGTACATACTGTGTATGCTGGAGGCCCGTAAGTTAGATGTCTAACTCATCAACTGCCAAGGATGAATCTCATTTCATCTACTCCTTCTGTAGAGTATCTTTTTTTTTCCCCAGTCTTCAAACATCCAACTTGCTGTTGCATTCTAACCTCTCCTCGTTCCTCTGCCCTTCCTATTTTTGGTGCCACTCTCCCGTTGCTCTCCCCGGTGCGCGGTTGAGGGCAGCTCAGCAGCAGGGCTGGGCGAGCCGGGGGCTGCTGCTGCACGCACAGCACTGGCAGAGGTCTCAGCTGCCCTCCCCTGTGCTGCACGGTGGGGATGGCTGTGGACGCTGGGCCTCTTCCTTTGCCGCCTGGCAGCATGGCAGTTTCATTTTCAAGCTATTTCCTTTCCCCGAAGTCCATATGATTTCCATTCTCTGCTCTTCAACGTCAACTTAGTAATCACGCAGCCTCTCGTCTAATACTGGATAAGACTATAAGCCTCTCCCTGCCTGCTTTTCATAAGGCTTCCATGTAGCATATTAAGTTTGTAGTATTATTTCCTGACAAAAATGAGCTGAGATAATAGGTAATATTTCATTACCTTTTGTACTTTTTTTTTTATTGCACCACATTTTTATACCAGTGCATATTTTTAGTGCAGTTATTAAAAATACTGCCCTCTGGTTATAAGCAGGCCTATTATCTAGTACTGACGAAATCATTTTACATTTGTTTTTTGTGAGAGGAAATAATAGTAAATACTTAGCTTTTATTATTTCAGTTTGGCTACACTTTTAAAAGCTTAAAAAAAGATAATATAAATGAAATCATTGTGTTTTCTTTTGCTGGCTGGTTGCTGTGTATAAACTTCTAGTATGTGGTGTGTTGGAAATACCATCCACATCTTCTCGCTAACACATTGATTCAAGTATTCATCTATACTTGAGCCGGGCTGTTGGTTGCTGTACACTGGCAAAAAGAAGTAAATCATTAAATCATTCCACGGATTTCTGCAGGAGAAACGATGGAGGGAAAGGCAGAAAGTCCATCCAAGTGTAGATGGTCCCTTGGCTTAGTGCACTACGAGTATGTGGGATCTGTATCGGACATGCATGGAAAACTGGTGTGAGTTCACAGCGACGCGTGAACTCAAGGATTTTCATAGGGAGCAGTTTTTCTCCTATGGCTCTACTAATCTGTGTATGAGAAGCTGTATGTCTCAGTATGTGCTACCTGTACTCTGGGAAAAGAGACAGGACAGTAAGAGGGTGCAAAGAAATAGTCGTGAGGTCCTCTCCTGTCTCCTGTTACATTACTTTGGTATCCTGGAGAATACAAAATGAGATGTCTTGTATTTTTGTCCCAAAGAGTAGAATTATCACCAATTCAAACAGAAATATGGCAAAGTGAATCTCTGTCATTACTAGCTATTTGTGGGAAAATGCTGCTGGAACTCTGTATTTATGATTGTGCTCCCCACCCACTAATAATCTCTTAGGAGGGTTTTTTTAACATTCCTGTTACAATTAATGCAGTGCTTTTCTGTCTTGTACTTCTGGTCACTTGGTATGGGGATGTTCTCAGGGAAAAAGGAAACTCTTCCCAACTTCTTGGTTTGTTTGTGTGTGTTTTCTTCTGAATCATGTAGCTGCATTGTACAGAAGATGAGGATCTCTGGGGGAAATTTTGGGACCGTATGAACATGGCAGTCAAATCCACAGATGCCCTTTATTCCGCCTTTTGGGTATCTTTTATTAAAGAGGCTAATGAATTATTAGACAACTTTCTCGCATGAGCAAGCCAAAGCCAGAATCTAAGCTTATGCATGCATATTTTTCATCCATCCAGAATAGCACAGATCTGAGCTCTTTAATTAATCGTAAAGAAGAGACTGTCCCTAGGCAACAGTTCTTATTTCACATTACCTCTTCCAGGAATTTTAGATAGCTTCTGCAACTTGTCACATCTCCTAATAGATGAGATTACGATTCTCTATAGCTCAGCACACTGTGTCCTGGAAGTTTGACCAATTAGGCTTATTCTTCAGCTGGATGAGTCACTCCATGCATTCTTTATAACAAATGTTTAAATAGTTGTGTGTAGATGAGTTACAAGAAAATGATGTTAAAATAGTGTTATGGTTGAGCCACCCATACATAAAAGAAATTTCTTTTATAGTTTTACTCCTCCACAGAGCAGCAATGACAACATTTTTTTCTAAACTGACTGGCAGTGATTTATAGACCTTGCCACCTCCAGACTGTTTATGACTTTTGAGTGTGTCCCTCTAGGAAGTTCTTGAACTGCAAAGATCTTATTCTGCAGTAACGATGTGTACCAGGGTTTTTTAGTCTGAAGGGGGATAGTGTCTGGTGTTTGCCAGACATTTTGCATGCTTTGAAGGTAGTACATGTCTCCATGCTTTGCCATCCAGTGATGACACTGAGGTGCACTAGAAAAAGCCTGCCAATGTGATGGCTCTCTAGCGAAGAATTGCATTACTTTGTGGGACAATATATCTAACCCTCTGCGTTTCAGGTAAGGCTTACTGCTTTTTTTTTTGCCAGTGATATCCTATGTTACAGCTTTTAAAAACAATCCTTCATATGCAAATATCTTCATTCTCTTGAGTTTCTGCCCCCATTTCCATCAATGCTGAAATGGGATCAGATGCTCTTTGGCTTTTCAAGCAGATTATCCATTGAATTAAAGGTCTTGTTACTTCTGGGCAACAGGTTTTCCTTTGACTCCTTTTGTCTTCCAACCAGTCCAGAAAACACAGAAATCAATGAGAAGCATTTACAAGGTGAAGAGTGGGTTTCTACCCCCTTTTTTTGTCTGTCATTTCTGTGGAGCTTGTCTTTAGCACACTGCCTAAGAAACAAGCTGAAGAATAGTTGCTGATGGATTTTTTGCTTGATCCAGTCAGACACAGTGGGTATAGGCAGACCTGTGCTAGCCCTCACTTTGTCCAGATTTTTCTGTCTCTAAGTAGCACAGGAGTGGCCTCTCAGTGTAGGCTTACAACATGGAGCAACAGGTTGACACTCGCAGCTGCTTGTCAGTTACTGGTTTTATGCAAATTCCTCTCTTTATTACACAAGGAAGTTCACGTGCAACCAGTTTGAACTCTGCTATCACTAAATGCCGTAGAGCTACGCATTACTGTTTTTTCAAGGAGACAATGATTTAATAACTGGTAGCTGGGTGATAGTTACCTGCCATAGTTATCTGAATTCTCAAGTCTTCCACAGTTCTTCTCTTTTCATGGATCATTTTCTTAAGAAATCCAAAGTTACCAGTCCTTCAGAGTTGGAATAATTGAACTATCTACTTGTACTCAACAAGTTGAGAGGGGCTATAGCAGGGGTGAAATTAAGATATTTAAGATGTTTTCTTGTGAGCAGTTTATCTACCTGGAAAAATCATCTGCAAGTATCGATCATTACTTCACTGAAGAAGACTGGAAACTTCACTCTTTGCTGCAAGTTGGCAAGATCTAATGTCAGAGTCATTGGCTGTGTGATCTGTTCCTGTTGAGTATGCAATGACGATCTATTTCTTACTTTTAGATCAACTATCTCCTCCCTCCACCTTGAAACTGCTCTGATACGTGCATGCTTAGTGAAGGTAATTGTTCACCACACTTTTCATCGGGTTCTTAAAATATAGTAGAACCCATTCAAACGTTTCTGTTATTGAAATGCTCATACAGAAACAACTATTTTCCTCTGACCTAATGTGAAAGACTTAGAACAAAATCGTTTTGTCTCCAGCCACACCGTATAAAACAGACATTGATGCAATAATTATTCATTATCAAAACCAAGCCAGTATCTGAAATACTTGACTCCTAATTAAGAAAGATTTTTCTGGGCCAAAGCTTGATTTGCTGTTGTTAACAGCTTTGCTGAAATGGAAGATGCTTTCTCTGCCTGAACCCCTAGAATCCTACCCGTCAAATCCCCAGGATATCCAGCTGGATATTGCAGTGGAAGGATCCTCATGTCACAGGCACTGCAGTTCAGAGGAAAGTCCTGGGCTTGTATACTCATGAAGCAAGGTGGGGAGCATGTCTTGGTCACTTTATTTCAGTGGATAAGGTCCACTGAGATGTGAGCACAAGGTATCTCTTGCAGTGGTGCGGAGAATCGCTGTGTGCCTCTGGACTGCCAAATGACTATATCATGAGCATAGCTTTGAGAAACGCCTCATTTCCCTGAATGCACACAGTTATCTACCTGCTCACCCTGCCCTTGTTTTCAAAGGGCACATCACACTTGCAGCTGTCTAGGTGACAACTCTCCCTTGCTCTGCACACACACCCAGCCCCAAACGTGGCATTCCTCTCTTTCTGCTCCCCTTACTCCCCCTTCCCAAACGCCCCTTCCATGCCATGGTTCCTGCAAACTTCTCCATAGGATGTTCTGCTTTCACCTGTAGGGTCTTGCTTTATGCTGATAGTTCTTCCTCTAACTTGCAAAGGAATGAATCCCATAAAAATGCAATGGGGCTTTTCATTGTGCCCATTCAATAGCTAAATAAATTTAAAGATTCCTGTAATTGTTAAGTTACTATAGGACAGAAGTAACTCATAGACAAAGGACACCTCTGAGTGTGAGCAAGACAATTTTCCTTACTACATTTTAATACTAACAATAACAATGTTTCCATGGCAACTGCCACATCATATTGGTTATCTAGAAGATGCAGAGTGGCTGCTGAAAGATCCCATTACATTGACTAATGTGACTGCTGCTCGAGGGAGGGAACATGCTCTAATACACAGAGATTTTTCTCACTTTGGTGATAATTGCTAATGTGGCTGAGCTGTTGCTTCCAGGCTGCACAGTGCTTGGATGGGCTGTGTGATCCAGGAGAACAAGGGGCAAAGCGGACGAAAATCAGAAAGGTGGGTGGCACAGGGCAGCAGTGACAATAGCATCTTGTTGTGCTGGCACCAGCATCAGGGATGGTATAGTGCTGTCCTCTTGAGCCTTGCATTCAAAGATGGACTTGGAGAAGTGTCAGTATGAAGGGGCTGATTTCAGTATCCAGGGACTGATTTGGAGGCTTCTTCCTTTGGGAATTCTCAACTATCATGAAACAGTCTCCTTTCCCAGTGGGCATGTTCTTTTTGCAGGGGTGTCAGGCAGCCCTCACTTCACCTAAGTCTTCTCCAGACAGTGATGGAGTGATTTGTCTCTAGATCTGCACATTGCCTTGTCTTTGGAGGTTCAATATTTCCCACTGCAATGCAGAGAGTTGCAAATTCTCCTTTCTCCCAGATCCACCACCCAGCTCTGTCTGGCCGTGCATCCAAACTGATGCAAACTCTCGTGTGCGTGTGTCCGAAAGGAAGTGAGAAATGTTGCTCATCATCTTTCTGCCTGATCTCAGAAATCATTCTTCTCTTCCTCTGGCTGTAATGGACAGAGAAGAGGATAGGTCATACCCGTCTGAGTTGGTCTCACAGCTTGTGTGGTGGTGGATTGATGGAGCCATTTGTGATCATCAGTGACAATTTGGAGCTGTGAGAATGAACTGAATGTGGATTTGTGGCTCAGCTGCCAGAAAGCAATATTTCTAATCACATCCCCAGGTATGGTACTGAAAACCCTGCAGGCTTTCCTCTGTCTGGGTAAAAGTCAGTGGGTTTTGTAAGAGTTCCCAGCTAATACCTGACTCTCTGGTACAGGCTAGGTCCAAGAAGGTAAAGCCAGGAAGAGTTTCTGTGTTGAAGACACACACAAGAAGAGTCTATTTTGATTTAACTTGACTGCTCTGGGTTAGGGACCACTTGGCAAAGCAAAAGGAAAGGAAAAAAAAAAAAAAAAAAGACATGGCTTTTATATGAAATGGATCGTTCCTTAAAGTGTGTTTTTGTTTTTTACACAAACACATACTCTTTTGCAAAGTCAGATAAAACACCTCAAATACATTCTATTTTTGCCATCTGCAAGCACTGACAGAGTAATCAGCTGAAGAGATTTGTTCGGGGTTATTTTTTTTCCTTTAATTGATTTTTGGAGAGAAGAGGAATGTTAATTGCTATGCAGAAAATGTCTAAAAATGGAAGTCACAGAGAATATTCACGTGACTAAGGGTTTGTGGGGTAGACCTGCTGAATCTAAATTCTCCAGACTGTGATATATTGGAGGAATAAAGGAGTAACATAGCAGAAACCTCAACTGACCCTTTGCTTTGGAACAAAATGCCTGAAAAAGATTTTCACAAGAGACTGCATGGAGATACCCATTCTGCTAATTACAAAATGTAATTGCAGTTTCTGTTTAGTCTGAATAATTTCTTACACTGCATCCTTGACTTCAACAATACAATGCCATGTTCCATTCTGGTAACCCTGCCACCCCACAGTAAACCCTATTTGTTGGGTAATTTTCTTGTCAGCATTTGAGGTGGAATGAAATATGCTTAGTGCTAGTTTGGCTAATGTAGCAAAAGCGATTGCATGGGTTGGAGGAGGAAAGAGTTTTCAGCTGACTGAAGCCAAGGCAAAGTTTATTGACTGTTGTGAAGTGCATTTTGAGTCCTGTAGGCAAACCACAGAATTCTTAAAAAAAATAATAATAATCAGGGATGTGAAATGCTTCACTCGTACATTTTTTTCCATGTAATGTTTCATTCTCTCTATTTATAAAGCAGCACGGGCTGCTGATTGAATGTTAAACAGACCTGAGCTCCCTCTTGTTAGTACTTGCAGATGTATTAAGCCTGTTGGGTCAGATCCACAGCTAATGGAACTGGCCTCGTGCCTTTGAAGGCATCATAATCAGCTAGATTATTTATTTTTGTTGTTTGTTTTTGAAAGAGTAGCTTTTGTAAGTCATTTGCAGCAATAAAGCTCCACATTTCTAATTTAAAATGGAAAGGCTTTTAATTCTTAACTTACCCAGGAGACTTTGTTGGCCAAGTTCTCACTTTGTCCTTGTATGAAGCACCCAAATAGTAAGTTTTTTGAAAGAAATGGGTGTACTGGACCATGAATGCTGTCACATCACCAGCTTTATTTCCTGACCTCTGATGGTAGACATAGATGCTGAAATGCATGTGAATATGTTGACCTTCTTGAAGGTAGGAGCTTCCAATTGATTATTATTTTTTTTAGCCACAAGGGTGCACTGAACAAGCGTTTTGATTTGTGAAAGTTTGACCTTCAGTTTCATTTTATCTAAAAAGTCCGTGGGACCTGGGGAGTGGTAGGGGAAAGTTGTCTTCTGCCCTGGCATAGAAAGAGCATAAATTGGTCTGGGCATTTTTAAATCCTGTCTTCTGTTGTTGGTGGCTGACGAGGAAAATAGCAGTGTCACACGTAAAATTAAATTATAAGAAAGTGATGGATGAGGCAAATGAACAAGAGAACTTGCCTGGAGGGATACCATGTTGTGCCTTAGCCCAGTACACTGATACTCAAGTTTCAAAGGTTTGCTTTGAAAATCGCCCTGCCTGTGGAAGAGGTAATTTCATAAAGCAGACAGACTTCAGCTTTTCCCTAGAACCAACATGATCCTTGTGCACAGGATGGTGTTGGTGCTTGGGTAGTTTCGCACACATGGGCCCAGAAAAGGCCGAGCTTTTGGTGACGTACATGCTTACATCTCTAGACGGATCTTGCTGGGTTGTCTGTGAGTGCCAGCAGGGGACAAGCTGTGGAGCTGGACCCGAGAGGATGTCAGGTGTCAAAGCAAGCCAGTGGCAGAGCAGGGAACACAGTCTGCATTTCCCAGGTCTGTTGCCGAGCGCTGATCCCTGAGCTCATTCTTACTCAGTGCTCCTGATGCTTTCCCTGAACCAGATCCAATGAGAGGGAAGCAGGGAGAGAGGAAATTTTTGCATGTAGGAGACTTCAGGGGTTGAGCCTTGGCAGGCAAAGGGTAGGCAAGGAGACATTTTATTGATTACTTGATTTATCTTGTATTCCTCTTAATGCATTTTAAAAAGGACCCTTGATGAGCGAAGGCATCCCTTGTCATGTCCCATGTGAAGTGGCCAGAGGAAATGTCACAGCCAAGGCTTTCCACAATACCGTGGGAAATAGCAGCATGTCGCTGATGAAAGGTTAGCTGTGGAGATGATGTATCTGTCTGCTGCAATCCCACTAATTGAAAAACCATCTCAAATTAGTGATCTGGAGAGAAGCCTCTTCCAGCACTGCTTGGCTCATGAAATGGTATGTCAGGTGTTAGTAGGACCGTGGGTTTGGGAAGAAAAGCACCTTTATAAGCAGTGTTCCTGAGTCACCCCACTTGTTTAATTTGGGGGTTTTAAATTTTTTTTGCTTCTTTTGTTTTGAAGGTAGCAGAATTACAGAAATAAGGAGGAAATGACAATTGAAAAAAGAAGAAAATAGTCTCGTAGAAGGAGGGGGCAAAGACCTTCAAAAGCCTGTATGATCTGCCAAAAATGGCCTTGTATTTGGTGTTCCTAGAAACAATATTATTGCATCTCAATATACCAGCCTATTCGGATGAAGGGTGGGGGGTTTTTTTGGCATTAAATGGCAGAAAAGAAAATGCAAATCAGAGCTTTTTATTTACCAAAGTGGAAATTCACTAATATGGTGGAAGCTTCCTTATTGAAATGGCATTTTAGAACTTGCATCCATAAGGAGCGGGGGCTTGGAAACTGAGCCACGAATTTTCCATTCAAGGGATTTGACTTGGCATAGAAAGACGTCATGCAGACCACAGCTGGCACCAGACACAGTTAAAAAGATCTGAGACTATTAGTGCCTAAACAGCCACTAGAAATTATATTACATGATGGAGACTGGCTAATATAATTGAGCCAGCTAGTTATTGTGTGCATAATTTAATTATTTGACAAATTGCTTAGAAACACGGTGTTCTTGTTCCACACTTGTGCTGCATTCACAGTATTACAAGGCACAGAGCAGAGGAATTGCTGGTGGGTATGTAGTTATCTCAAAAGGTAGATGTTTTTTAAGATTTGCAAACTTGGAGGGGTTCACTGGTCATGGTGGGTGGTGTGTTCAGAGATGGGTAGAGCCAATGGGCACATGGCTGGGGTAGCAAACTGGCTCAGAGACAGCTGAAGCTGGTTCAAGGGGATTGTTTTGAGTCTTCAGGGTAGTTGGAGAAATTATCCCTCTTTTCTCTACTTTGTGAGGCTTTTGGTCTTTGATGGCTTGGCTATATGGGCTGAAAGGAACCCATGAAGTAGTAAAGCAGATATGAGATGATTTTGGACCCTGAGATTATACCATCCTCATGGATGGTGTTCAGTGTTAGAATAATTCAGGCCAAACTGGTTTATGGTTATGAGTTCTAAGATAAAGGACAAAAACACCCCCACCCTTAAGCTTCATGTAAGAAGTCATACAGCACTAAGTAGTATTTTCCTGTAACTCAGAAGATTTAGATACATGACTAAGAACATTTCCCTCTTAGAGGGCATCTCCTAAGACACACTACTTAGGAATCTGGACACCATCTGAAATAAAGCTCTGCTGTAATAATAAAGGACAAATCCTACATCATCTTGAACAATACAAAGCAAGTATGAAGACCCAATTATGTCACTTGTTTTTTCAGTTAGCCTTTCAAAATTTCAGAGGCTAAGCTGTTGCCATAAAATCAGCAAAATCAGCAACTTATTACAAAAAGTTCTTTTAAAATTCAAGTGAAATGCCATTTTTGAAGAAGTGCAGCCAAATCATTTTTACCAGCAGAATGCATCAGGCTGTATAACAGGGTGCGGGGAGCAGCTCTTCTTGGGGTGTATTTCAGACTCCTTATCCCCCCCATCTGAGTGTCCTGTCAGCCCTGCAGCTCCCTCCCTGCCTACATGCCTGAATCTTCTTACAATAGTAACCTGGATTCAAATGATGCTGTGGTTCACACTCAGATTTCATCCTGACGTACCAGTGGGAGGCAGCCAGGAGAGACAGCTGGACCCAGGAGCTGGGAAGTGCTCCTGAGTCTTTCCCTTTAGCTGTAGTTTTCATGTTGAGATCTAATGTTGTCAACCTTACATATAATTATCAGCTGGGAGAAGTTATGGGATGAAGGGAAAAAACAGGATTTCTGCCAATTTTGCTTGTAACAAATTTTACCTCATTCAGAGTCTTCTTTCTTCTACAAAGAGAAAATTAAAACCAAGAGAATTTCTTCAACTGAATTGCCTATTAAAGGTCACAGATCTTCCCAATACCCAGCAACACTGAGGATATCTTTGAGAACCAGACATGACATTGGCAGTGATATCCTTTCCTGACAAACTTGAAGAGGGTGAGACTGCAGTGCAGAACACAGGCATCTGGCTTCTGAGGTCCCTTAGTCACATTGCAGCTGCTAAGACTAGGAAGACTGTGCTGAATTTTGTAGGTATTTTTCCACGGTAAATGATCTTTACCTGGGAATCAACTGACCTCCTTCACAGTGACACGTAATTCTACACTGTGAGAGCATTAATTCTCTGGGTGCTGCTTGTCTGGCTGGTTTTCCTGTAGACAGCAATGCTTTTCTTGGTTGTGGCATCTTCTTGACTGTGCTCCTATTCTGCGCGTATGTAAATATATATAAATCACATGTGCTAAGCAGTGGAAAAGATATCCAGAGTCAAACATTTATTTGCCAGGTTTAGCAAAAAAAACCATGCTGGATATCTAAGAAGTGCCACCCACACTGATGAACCCTCCTGCTTGCTGGCCTTTCACAAGGGTTGCATGAGCACAGAAGAAAGATTCTGTGCTGTTTTCTTCAGGCAGATTGATAGAGATCACATTATCTGTTTGCATCCTGAGAATTGCTGCACTTAGGTGGCAAATGGAGGGCAGTTTCAAACACTTGGACACCCCGAGGCTTATGCCTCATCCACAAACAGCAGGGGGGTACTTGCTGAGTTCCTCCAAAGCTGGACTGAATGAAGCTGGTTTCCTCCCAAAGAAAGGGCTGTACGGTGATTTTCCAATTGAATTTCAGACAGCAGTTGATAAGGCTGCTGCCAGAGTATGAGCGGTGACGGGTTTGAGTTCTAGTCGTGGAGCACAACAATTGCAGTGCTACACCAGACTGCCTGACTGGCTCATTTGGAAACCCATTTTAGTGACCCAGAGGCAGATGTGTCAGAACAACGTGTGAAAATCCAAAATGGACAATTTCTTATCCCTCTGAAGACACCTGAGCCTAAAGAGGGTGCCTACTGATTCCAGTGTCCTGTAGGAAACCAAAAGCTATTTAGACACCTGACTGCCTTTGTGGGACTAGTTCAGGCCATCAAATACGAGAACTCAGAGGGGACAGAGAGGGCTGTGCCTTTTGTTTTATTAAGCCTTACTTCAAGCCACGTGGAAGCTCTCCATATGAATGCCTCATCTTTTTGGAATCTTACTGAGCTCCTTCTGCTGACCATATTGTACAGAATAAATGTTAGATTAATTTTATAGATCAGTTGTGGTTTGGGTTAGAAAAACAACCCTTTACTTCTTCAAAAGGTGATGCTTCATTCACAGTTTGGTAGGATGCCACCTTCTGTGTTTCAGTGGGAGTTGGCTTGCATTTGAATGCCCATGTTATTTTCTTTCCCTATCCAATTTCATTTTTTTGGTACCATTTTTATACTGCGTCCTTGCAGAGCGTGATACTGTCAGTGGAACCTGTGAACAAAACATGAAGGTGGAATGACAAGCCCTGACGCCAGGGCCATGATTATAAGTTATGTTCCTCCAGCTGCTAATGCAAGTAATATGTGGCTTAAGTGGGAACAAAACCACACCCCCCACAACTCACCAGCACAGGTTGGATGCTGAATACTAATAGGGAGCTGTCTGCATCCAGTCCCCACTGGGAAAAATAGTATTTGTCAACTCAGTTCAAACAGTGCATAAATTTGAAGGAACTGCCATCTGCTGACAAACCCTTCCCCCACCTACATTGCCTGAAAACCCTTCCTTACGAATATCTCTGTGCAGTACTATTTCCATCCACCTCTGTTGAGCAGCCACTTTCTCCGCTTCCTTTTTTTTCTCCCAGGTATTTCCAAAGTTCAGGTTTCCCAGGGTGCTAAGGCACTGAAATACCTCGCTGGTTTGTGTGACAATCGGTGCCAGCCCAACGGGGGTGTGTTGCAGGCTGTGTTGCTCAGCAGGTTATCAGCATTGCTGTCAGAGCCACTCAGGCTCAATTTTTGGAGGGACCAGCAGCTCCCCACTTCTGTTGACTTCCATAGGGAGTGAAGGATGCACACCCTCTCTGAAAACTAAGGGCATAAACCAGAAAGTTTTTGCCAAGGAATTCAATAAGGAGTAAAACGTAGAAGCCTTGCAGTGAAAAAAGCTAATAAAAGAATGCCCTGTTTGGATGTGGCATTGTTCTCCAGTTTGTTTTTAAATAAGGCTTTTCGTTGTAGCTAGAGAGGGAAAACTGGAATTTCTGATGGAAAAAAAAATCATGGACCACAGTTGAAATTGGAGAGTAAGATGGATTCTTCAATACACAGCATGAAAGCCAGGCTAACTGGAACACCATTGCAATTAGGTATCATCTTGCTGGAGCAAAACCAAGTGACAACTTATATCCTGCTGCCTGATGAAGATCTATCTTTTTCTTTATCTGTGCCGTTGTGAAAATGCAATGTGTGCATCCCTGATGGGAAAGGTGGGGAGGAACCAAGCCAAGTACGATGCTGTTGATGGGAGATTGACATCATCTGTCACGGATGTTAAGGGCCTCTTTCCATGTTTTGTGGAGGATGGGGAGCTTTTTGGTATGGTAACGATGGTCTCTCTTCTTCATTCCAGCAGACAATCCCCTCTTAAGGGAACCTTTGGGAATCATGGAAGACTTTTGGGAAAGGGCGGGCAAATTCCCCCCTTCCTTCTTTTACCCACTCAAGCAGTCACACGTGACAGATTCATGCCTGCAGCACTTCTAGGTTTTATCTGCTCACTAAATTTTATTTCCCCTCTGTGAGTGTTTATATTGCTTAGAGACTGCCAAGGTTCATGTTAATCATAAAAAAAAGTGGAGGTTTATTAGGTATTGCAGCTCTGTGATTCTTTGGTGTTTGAATGTTAATGAAGCTTTGTATGCTCTGGAATAGCGAGTGAAGTGGATCTTAGCCCTGGCATGGCAAAATATCCTGGGGTGGATTTTTTCTTCCCTTTCCTCTGGGTTCTAAGATCTTACATGACATTTCATCCCAGAGCAATTTTACACGATGTCTCATCATGTGTAATACTGTGTCACCCTGTAATTTTGCAAGTGCATGAAACGGCAGGAGGGAGGTGAGAATGGGCTCAATTACACCCCGGAGGGAGGGCAGAGCTCAGTGGAGGGACCTGCTCCTGGGAGGTAATGAATTGGGTGTCAGCACTTTGCTGGAGCAGAGCAACAGAGCAAAGGGGAATTTATTATGTTCAGGGGCTCAGTGGGCAGACGGGAGGAGAGGAACCAGTCAAATCACTTTACTAACAGTCATTTTCATAGGCTGTGCAGGTACATGGGATTTAATGAAAGAAGGGACATCCATTCTTGCTCCAGACAGCTTGTTTTTTTCTTTTTCTGAAGGAAGAACTTGGCCATTTTAACTGTTTCAGAGGGAGAAGCCTTGAAAGCAACTTTGGTGGCAACTCTTGGGGAAGGCAGACTCCCTCCTGCTGAGGGAGACATCCCACCATCCAGGGATATTCCATTTTCACAGCCTCTTCTCTGGGTGCAGGCAGTCCTGATGGATCTCTCTGGGATGGAGGAAATGTGGATGCAGAGGGGGAGAAAGGAACCAGGTGGACAGGAGGGCAGGAGGAATTATAGTGCAGGGTGTATGTGTCCTGCTTGTGTGCAGCTCCTGGGAGCCCTGATGGTAAGGGTTGTATTTACTAAAGGAAACTAGAGGATGAAAAGCTTCTTATTGCTCAGGAACAAGAAGTATTTTCTCAGTGACTTAAGCTCTATGCATTCCCAGGTGGCATTGGGTGTAATTTCATTGACCTATGTCTTTTCCTTTGCCCTGAGCACAACTTTGTTCCTTCAGCTTAATCCAAGCAAGATTTCTTTTTTTCATTGTACATTGTATTCAGCGCAGAGAAACCAAACTGCAGTCCCGAACATTTCGAGTTCTCTGAGCTTCTAGTGGTGCTGTCCTCTAAGTAGTTGCTTTGGTAGAGCGAGATGTATGTCTTGTCTTCAAACTAACCTCAGAGGGGACTTGTGTCATTGCCATTTTTGTATGACTGCATAAATTGTTATTGGAGGAAGTACCAGGCCTGACACACTCCCCTTCTAACTGGGGAAGAGTTGATGAACATGTGTTCTACAGGGGGAAATGCTCTTCTACATTGACCTGACAGAGCTGGGTTGTGATGGGTCTTTTTGGAGAGGGGTCTTTTTTCCCAGGTTTCCTGTTGGAAGAAGTAGAGAGTATTGTCATACTTAATCCAGGGTCCCTGCTTTTGATTATACTTTTTCAAAGTGACTTATTTTCATTTTTTCAGGTGTAACATGACTTCTTGTGGGGGCAGAAATCATGGCAACTTTCATTTCCATCTCCCCTGAGTCCAACTGAGACTTATTCCTTGTCAGCACTATGTGAAGGGATGAGGCTTCCCCGTGTTGGGAGCCCATGAACTTCCATAAAGCTGGTTTGAAATATTTCTGTTCAAGCTTTCAGGGAAGTGTGCTTTGATGGAGAGGAGGTGGAGCCCATGTTTCCTTGGCCGGACTAGTGCAATTCATACAACTCTACTGCTTTTCTACCAGCTACCTTTTCAGCACACCAGGACTGTCTTACACATGTTCTGTTCCCTGATGAGATCCAGCAGTAAGTGCTTCTCCCTCTGCAGCTGCCTTCTGCTTAATTGGCCCATTGTGCAGCAGATTGGGCACCAAGGAGGAGGTTAATATGAGCAGTTATTCTAGAAGGCGGGTTAGGGCTTCAATGAACTGTTCATCACTGGAACAGCCTGTTAGCCCCAATCTCGCTACCGTTTTACATTTCATTTTAAAATATTCTGACTTAACAATGGATGTATAAATCTCTCCTGCTAGATACAGTCCCCACAGCTCTCTCTTTGCTGAGTTTTGAACTGGATGTGTTGGGTCAGATTTAACACCACACATGCAGATGTACCTTCACTCTTTATTTTTGTCTTAAAACAGCCACCAGAATTGTAGCTCGGGATCTTCCAGCATTGCAGGTGGCAGTGCCAGGGCTGTTTTAGCTTCTGTGAATAATAGTCCAAATGTGCTGTGTGCAATATAGGAATACATCTCACCAAGCAGTGCATCTTTCTGCAGGATTGATGAGGGCGAGAAGTCTTTTCCTGACCTGCAAGCAATTACAGTGGCCCCTTTGAGTCTGCACAGGGCTTGCGTACCATGCAGGTTCTCAGAATTACAGCTGCTGCAATGACTGAAGGAGAGAAACACAGCAAAATTCAGTATGAACCAATATTAAGGAATTAGTGTATCTTTATTGATATAAATTACTAATATTACATAATATTATTATATTAATAATATCATATTGAAGAATTGTGACATGTGGCCACCTTGCTCTTTATTAGTCACCGTTCCTGACAAGCCTGTACTGTGGACAGGGACAATTCAATTATCTCTCTATTTCACCACTTTCTACCATCATCAGTCTCCTATACCTTACTTACGGAAAACTTCTGCCTTTACCTACTCTTCAGTTTCTTTGAACACTCATACAAGAAAATAAAGAAGATTGTGATATAACTGTAACAAAGGGTAGATGAACCCTGAGTGATGAGGTGGAGCTGAAAAGTTTGTGGCTCTTCCTTACTAGGGCAGTAAATAATAATGATTGCCTTCCGTACAGGTAGGTACAGCCCTGGTAGTGGGATGGGGCATGTTTTGGAGGACGAGCATGTGCATGGTACGGTGGTGGCACGTCTGCAGGGAGGGGCATTAGCCAAGGCCAGCGCACAGTCCCTGCCGTGTCATACTATGAAAAGTATGTCATACTATCAAAAGCAATAGCTTTCAATTTCTCTCAATGCATGGATTTTGATGTGACCAACGAAAAGTTGTAGCCTCAGGCATGGATTCTGGTGCCGTGATGGGAAAGTGGGATTCAGAAGTAAATAGCCTGAGGTTGTGGGTAGGAAAAAGCCTCATTGATTGCCCACTCTCCCGTAAACCCATGCCTAATCTCAAACTTTTGCTGTGGGAACTTCCTCAACATGAGCTCTCACAGGCTCACAACGTTGCAGCCCCGCTCCCATGCGGGGAAATATCAGGCAAAATGTGTGCTGCTGGTGCCCAGACCCTTTGAGCCAGGGCAAGCTGGGGAGCTGCCTCTGCTGCTCCCTGCCCATGCTGCTCACCATGCAACAGCTCTGAAGGTTCCTCCTACCACTGTGCTCACTCCCATCATCTCTGTAAGTGAGTTCATTTGATTAGGAACTCTAGTTTGCATGGTAATAACACTGGAGCCCCAGGGATTACGATATTTTTTCATGCCAATCCAGAAGAGTGTGCAACAGCAATCTTGACAGGATGGGTTGCTGTAATTTAGGCAGTACAAGTTCATAGCCTTTTGTGCTGCATTTGCTGAATTA
This sequence comes from Pedionomus torquatus, assembly GCA_013398155.1. NCBI lineage: Eukaryota > Metazoa > Chordata > Aves > Charadriiformes > Pedionomidae > Pedionomus > Pedionomus torquatus. Next base: position 609,965 of record VZRU01014080.1, on the reverse strand, counting down.
CCAGCTGGAACCAAGAAACCTTTGGGGAAAGGGAGAATGAGTGAGCTAGGGACCCTTACTCCATCCTTACGGAGGATGCTGCTCAGCTAAAATCAAGGATCGGTGCCTCAGTCCAGACATCTGAATGGGGCCAGGAAACTTGCTGTGAAATGAACAATTTATGAGGGACCCGGAAGGGTGGGAGAGGAGGGAGCTACAGTGAAGAAACAGCTTGCTTAGAGCAAAGTAAGCTGCTTGGGAATGAGGAGAGGGGCAGTAATTGTGTCCAAAAGAGGGCATTGTGTCTAGTACCTCCAGTACTATCGTCTGATGTTGGACATGCTGCAGGATTCACATGCTGGCCTTTGTTGGTGGCTGAGGTATTCTCCTTTTACAGCTTTGTTAAATAGAGAAGGATTCCTTTTCTCCCGCCCTCCCTTCTGCGAGGCATAGTTTAGCCTCGCTGCATCACCCAGAAGGCACAAAAGGTTTGCTACAAAGGCTTCATTCTTCCTACCTGCTCACCTGCCTCTGCTATCAGAAAGCAGGACCATGGCTATAAGGCAGTTTATCTGTGCAGATTAGAGCCTGAATGTGGACGGTGGCTGCTGGTGAATCCTGCTGCGCCAGCAGATGATGCTGGTGGTTGAACAGCTGAGAGCATGGGAGCAAAAAGCCACCGAGAACACCAAATGCTTCAGCAAAATCCATATATTTGCAAGGGGTTAAACATAGGAATGTGTGCTCCTGAAGGTCTGGGGGGTGTGTGGAAATGATGTGAGAATTCAGGGCTATTGGATCTAGCATTCATTCAATTACCATGCTTAGTTAAGTTCTGCACAGTGAAGTGAAGACTGCAGTCTGTTAGCGTGGCTGTTACTGTAAGTCATTTAATTATGAGGTTGCTCATATGCCATTTTAACATATGTAGAGTAACATTATCCCTCTCTTGTAGGTCACTATTCTCATAAGTCTGGCTCTTGCATTCCTTGCCTGCATAGTGTTTCTTGTGGTATACAAAGCCTTTACTTACGACCACAGTTGCCCAGATGGATTTGTTTATAAGGTAAGAAACTTCAGATGGATGAATTGCCTGAGATAATGATAGACTCTAATTGACTACATGGTTACAGTCTAGTCTGCTTTTTTGACCAGGCCAAACAGAACATTTGGCAAGAATGTGTTGAAATGGGAAAAGTGTTATGGGAAATGTGGACTTGCATCTGCCTCCATCAGCTACTGTTACACTGTAATTGTTGGGATTAGCATTTGGTGAACACAACAGACAGATGTTCAGGAACAATCCGTCATATTTGTGAATGGATTTATTGCAGCTGGAATTCGGCATTTGCTTCCCACACGTTGAAGTGACTGAGGTTTACTGGCATACATATTAGTGCAAGGCAAACTCCCAGAGTGCTGGCACATGTGTCCTTTGGGAAAGAAATCCAAATGTGCCCATCTAGTTCATTTTTAGGTGCTTTTTGAACCTCTATCAAGAACAAAACCATTTAACTTAATTGCTATAACTCTGCTGTCCTGTCATTTTGTATTCAATATTCGCAGAGAACTATTTTCCTGGTTTGCTGAGAGCTTTAAAAAAAAAAAAAAAAAGTTTGCAAAATATTTCACTGACTTCTTGCTATGAATAAACTCATAAACTCACAGGAGTATTGACCACACTGTGGCTAGTCTGTGGCCTGGAAAATAAAGGATGTTGGTGTATTAGTGTTTTTCTCTTAGGTTATATAAAATGAAGTTAGGATGGAGTCATGAATTTCAAAATCAGATCCAGAGCTGAATGTCTAAAAAGATTCAAGGGTTTGGACTCAGATTTCCGTTAGTCACATTAAAGTGGGAGTTGGGGTATCTCATAGTTTAATGAATGTACCTGGGGCCCTTTGTGTCCTTGGTGCTACTCCGATGAATACCAACCAGTTTGACGTTTGTTACCATTTGATTGCTCTTTTACAGCTGTTGCAAAGCGAACTGTTTTATCTGTGCAGTTCTTCCCACAAAGCACCTGCCCTGGCAGAGCGGCGCTGCCCGGGCAGTGTCTGCATGGACAAGGAGCTCTGGCAAGGGCTGGCCACTTGGGCCACCCTTCCTTCCATCCCAAACCAAGGTGGTCATCCTAGAGGTCAGAGATAACCCACTGTAACAGGCAGCATGTAAGCAGCTTACTCTGCCTCTGCCTGTCCTCTGCTTGTCTGAGGATTAATTCTGGGCTTTGCTCTGCAGAGCTTTCAGTCTGGCACGTTTCCAGGAGCTGCTCAGCCAGCCCTGCCATGACTCTGGCAAGGGGCCGGGTTTCTGTGCACACCGGTAACGTACCAAACCAGTCAGGCCTTCATTTTACAGTCCCCATTTCCCCCACGGATGAAATCAGCCTGCAGCCAGGGTTGCCAATAGCAACAGGTTTTGAAGGCTGCTGCCCGACTCCAAACTTTGTGCGTTCCCACGGCGCTGAAGGGCTGTCGGGGCTGCGCAGCAGATGCTCTCGCTGCGGCAAGTCTGAGTCAAACATCATCCATGCAAACAGCTAACTCTGAGATTTTTAAAGCGAGAGCCTGAAGGTGATGGGACCGCTCTTTACTCCTCTTGCTTTCTTCCCCTTCCCAGCACAAGCGGTGCATCCCAGCCTCGCTGGATGCCTACTACTCCGCACAGGATTCCAACTCCCGGGGCAGGTTCTACACCGTCATCAGCCACTACAGCATGGCCAAGCAGACCAGCTCCAGGGCTGTATCACCCTGGATGTCTTCAGGATCGGTAAATCATGAAGCCAAGGCTGCCAAGACAGAAGGTCATTAAAGTTAATGAGTGATGATGGGCAAAGTAGGAGGGTGGGGGACAACACCATGTCAATACTGCATTGCTCTAGCTGAGGGTGCTGTGCTAACGGCACGACAGGAATAAATAAAACCCAAGTGCAGGAGTCATCTTAATGGATATTTCTTTTCGTGCATTGTTCTTGTTGATTTGTAACTGAGTCGAGCTCTTGTACAAAGGCATGTTTGATGTTGACTGTATCTTACGATGTAAAAATATTTTTAAATCATTGCTTAACTATTTGTTAGAAAAAGAAATTAAAAAACAAAAAAAGCAAATTAGGTAAACAGCCAGAGAGGATAAAAGCAGCAAAGAGAATCCCGCAAAGTTTTATCATTGGTGGGAACCCGTGACAGATGTTACGTTAAATGCAGTGAAGGAACAAGCGGAAATAATTTTGAGAGAGGAGGTAGAAGGAACCGGGCACAAAGACATTGTGATGTTGTTCAGCTTGCCAAAGGGGGGATATTTTGCTGTCATATTGAATCTAGCATCAGTGTTCATTTGCTGATAGAGAGATACAAGCATCCCCTCCTCCCTCAAGAATGCACACGTGCAAACACACATGCACACACGCTCCTGCGCAGTGGCCTGAGTAAATCCAGAAAGACCTAAGCATTCCTGCTGAGCTACCGCTGCGCTGGTGATCTTGGCTGGGCTCGGAGGCTGAAATCCTGGTTGCGATTTGGAAATGGAGCAGGGTGGAAGCAGGCAGCGGCTGCTAGAGTGAACTCATGGCTATACTTCTGAGCGCAGGACTAGGAGTTGGGAGCTTGTAGCTTTCTTTCTGCTTCTGGCACGGATTACCTGCATGACCTTTGGCAATTTACATGAGGCTTCATCCTTTGGGGACCTCTTTCCTGAGGGTCATCAAGTCAAAGAAATGCCCTTGTAAGATGAGGAGCCTCTCAAGAGTGGTGATAGTATAGAACAGTTTGAGTCTCTAACTTTTCAGCCCCTAATTTTTCCTCATCCATGAAATGGGATGCTCCTGCTTCCCTCCTTCAGCTTCAGATACTTCAGTATTTAATGTCATTCTAGGTAATTAGGGAGGGATGGCCATAGCATGCTTTCAGAGTACGAGGGTCCCATCAAATCTCTGCTTGCAAATACAGACCAGACCCCAAGCTTAATCCAGTCCTGGCTGATGTAAAACATCCTCTCCTCACAAATGGCATGTGCAATGAGTGGAGGCTGGTGAGATTTGACATTTAAAAAAAAAAAAAAAAGGATTCTGTTTTTTTCAGAGCTGCAAGCCGTTACTGCAAAGCAGCTCTGCTCCTCATGGTGTTGGCAGGGTGAGAGTGAGCAGCAGGAGCAGAGTGCACAGGGAGGGCAAGGTTCACATCTGACTACGACTGCTTTTTCAGATTGGTGGCTAGACTGGGATGGAAATTAGGAGCTGGCCCCTTCTTCCCCTGCATTGGGCAGTTTTGCCCTCCATTTCGCATACATAGACTCTAGAGGGTGTAAAGGAGGGCAGAACTCCTCAGTCCTAACAGGCATCATGATAAATAACTGTATAGTGTAGCTAAAAATGTAGTGCCAAATGCCATTGTCTGATTTCCTATCTTTCCTTCCCCTTCCACCTGTAAATTAATTTCTCACTCAAAATGTACAAACCACCCCCTCCACCAACAGAACTCCAGCAAACCACTGAACAGTTTATAATTTTGTGGTGTATTTTTTGTCAGTAGGTAGCAGAGACTGAAGTATTTTTTGGTGTAATTCTTGAACTTTTCTGACGGGATTAAAATAAAGCTAGATGTGACTGAGCGTCACTGTGGCTCTGGCAGGTTGTTTTTTTTGGCGACTCGTGCTGTGGGCTGGGACGTGGTGGGTGGCGATGTGCGTGTGTGCCCAGTGCTGTCGAGTGTGGCTGCACCTTTGCGTGGATGCTGAGGCGACTGGCTTTCAGGAGGCATTTTCAAAGCTTTATTTTAAAGGGTTTATTCCCTATGTTCCTGCCCAATTTTCAATTGCAAATAAAAAAAAACCCAGTAATTAAAACCAAGCTGATCTTCTATCGGTGAGTCTTGACTTGATGGAGGGACCTCCCCTCCATTCCCATTTTAAGACCAACAAGTGATAGAAACTTTGGCTGGCAGCAGTGTCTTCTTTGCCGTCTGCTCCCAGGGCAAGTGTTCAGTGGAGCTGGAGCAGGCTCCTTCAGAAGGGCTGTTAAAAAAAAAAAAAAAAAAAAAAAGAGTGCTGCAGGGAAATACAGCTGACAAACCAGGAGCTGCAGCTGAACTTTGAAGAAGTTGAGCTCTGTATCCAAACTCTGCAGCTCGGTTTCTAATGAAACCACAACTATATTCATATCACATTGTTCAGAAAGCAGATTGTTTCCTCAAGCCCTTCAACTCTTTGAAATGGAATGATACCCTGGCATTAAATTGGCTCGTTCCCAGAGGCTAAAGAACATTTTATAAAAACCTTTGGATGGCTTTCCATAAAAAAAAAAAAAAAATAAAAAGCATATTCAGAGTTGTGAATTTGAGCTACTGTAGGAGAGAAACCACTCTGGTGTTAGAGGTCACCACCGAGTACTTGTGAAATGTATTAAAAGGGATTCAGCATGCTTTGCAGAATTGAGTCACAGGATAATTTGACTGTGGTATTTCTGTTGCCACTCTCCCAGTAATACTCTAACTGTATGTTTACTTTAATCTAAAAACCCAGGAATCAAATCATTTGAATTAAAAGGTTCTAGCTATTATTAGATAAGTGAGTCAGTGGGGATAACCAATCCTATTTAATAAAAGAAAGATCAAAATCTATATGGAGCAAAATGTGGGGGGAAGACCCAAGGAAGACTCATGAGAGAGCAAAAGAAACCAAACAACTCAAGTCCAGCTGCAAGTTCCATTACTGTGAATGTTATTATTACGCTTTTTTACAAGCCGCAGTAGAGCTTCCAAGATCAACCACGAATTTTAATCACAGTAACAGAGAGAGAGAGAGTAAATTGAAAGTGTAGTACATCTTCTTATTTCAGTCTTTAAAAGCCTCCTTCAAGGTTGATCACATGTTTTCAATGCTGATTAAAGTACCGTATTGGTGCTGGTACAGTCTCATCCTGGCTGTCATCTCTCTGTGAAGTCTAAACCTCCTGACTGGCTCTGCAGAGCAGTGTTTTTGCAAGCTAATGTCTGGGTGAGGGCTCAGTCTCAGCTCTTAATGGTACAGATAAACAAGATGTGCTTCTCCCAACTTTTATGTGATGGCCAAGTCATGTCACCCTCTCATCTGAGAGTGACCTTGCTCAGGTCATGAGTCCTTTTGAGTGATTTCCATTATACTAGATTGCTGCAGTGGGTTCACCTTTTGAATTCTCCCCCAAAATATGCTCATGGACCACTGGGACTGGAAGAGTTGATTTCTCTTCTGAAACAGTCTTGCAGGAGATGGGTGCCTGGACTGTTTGTTACTCTTACCTGGAGTGGTAGAAAGGGATGAATGAGAAATGTCAGCACACGAGTGACCTTATCTTGCAGGGATGAGGGCATCCTAAGCAGGCAGCAGTCCTATGGAATGACTGGCAGAACATGTGGGAATAAAACAGCTTTACTAAAGGTGTGGTGATGCTGTGATGGGAACTCAGCTGCCCCTAGCCTCAGCTCAGGAAAGGAAGGAAGAAATTGTGGCTGCTGGAGCCTGAAAAAAATTGAAAGCAAGAGAAAAAGAGATTGCTTCCAGCCAAGCAATGCTTTTCTGTGCTAACCCAATGACCCTAAGGCACTATAACCTGCTTGACTAATACAGACTGTCTTGTTGTGGAAAAGCTGCCCATTGTTGCTACAAACATCTGCTGACTGCAGCAGCCCCACGGGGAATCTTTCTGCTGCTAATTCAAATCTGCTTGGACTCTCTGCAAAAACAGTGTGGGAAGGGGAGGTGCCGGCAGCAGGACCCTGAGGCTTATGGGGCAACACCGCTGGTGAAATCAGAGGTGTCTGTCGTGGTCTTGGAGGTGACTTCATGCTCTGGCTCCATGTTAGAAAGACAGCTCGAGGTGCTGCCAGTGCCTCTGGTACGAGATCAGAAACGGAGCAGTCCCTGTCCTTTTGCATGTGAATTTTTTCCCCCCGCTTTATCCTCCTCTGTGCTTGCCAGCTGTTTCTGGTTTGTAATAATACCTCAAGTGATAAGTGTAAGGGTCGTGCACTGAACTGTCTACAATCACATTTTATACGATTAGTCAGGGTTTTTTTTTAAAGCACCCTAATTATTACAGTCAAAACGGATTAAGCTATTCCTCTAATAGATTTTCAGTTCCTGTAAAATAGGCCAGAGAAAATGACTTACAGGAGAGGATGGTGGGGGGAGGGAATGCTCTTTCCTTCCGTCTCTTTGGCCTTTGCTTTTTTTAAATGCCAGCACAGACGAGGGTGTTAGAGGGATCCCACCAGGAGCCCTGGATGAGTGCCCAGCAAAGACAGGGGTCTCTGGTACTCAGCTCCCCTTCTCACCTGGGCTGGTGCCCTTTGAGGGACAATAAAAGATAAATCCTTTTGATTGAGGACATTATTTTACTTGGGAGGGTGGCTGACAGGTCATTTGATGAATTGTGGGTTGCTCCATCATGGAAAATTATCATGGTAAGTTGGAGTGCCGGAAGGTGATAAACACGGTGGCATTCTGCCTGAGCCCCCCCGTCGCTGGGCAGGATTAGTGCTGAAGAGGCTTTTGTCAGGAAGATTGTGAATGGCAAAAGTGGAGCAAGAGGAAATGGAAAAGCCTCTTAACGACAGGTTACAGAGTTCATCCCCACGGCCGGTGCCCTGCCCTGCTCTGCTCTGGCAGGATGGGGTGCCCTGGTCCTGAGCCTGCTGCTGTGGCCAGACCCATCTGCTGGGGATGAGCATCACTGCCTCCACCGTGGGATCCCGCCTGCACGGAGGGGCCACTGCAGCTGCCCCTGTGAGCACCCGGGGAGGAGCTGGGGGGGGTGGGAAACAAGGCACCCCATGGCTTCCCTTGCTGATAATACAAAGTGTGAGCACTAACTGGTGTGAGCAATAATGAACCGCTGCAAACTGAGGCAGCCACCAATAAAACATTTACACCACTCGGGCAGCAGCATTTTAGACGAATGGCTGCCCAAGGCTTCCCCGTGGCAATCGGTGATTGATGGTGACATTATTACTTACTGCTCCCCTGCCCTCCTCCATCCTTATTGAAGGCCAGTGCTGTCCACCTGGAGATGGCCAAGAGGGTCTCTCTCTTCACAGTCTCGGGGGTTAAAAGGAGACAAGCTCACGCTACGTGGGGCTGCAAAGCCACAGCCCTCCTTTAGAGTCAGTAGGTCCATGCCTGCAGGTCACTTAAAGCAGCAGCACAGTGCAAAGCCGAGGGAGTTACTGTCTGCTGGGGGAAGAGGAGCAAAGCCCACCAGCAGCACCAGCAGCCTTCCAACCACTGAACACTATGGTGGCACCAGGTCCCTGCAGCGACTGGCATTGGGGGCTCCACCAGAACCATCTCCCTGCCAGGTGACTGCACAGCTACCCGTGGCCTTTGGACAACCTGAAAATCCAAGCTCCCAAACCCTCGCAGCCACTAAATACCTTCTCTGCAAGCTGCTTTGCAGGCCTGTGGGTGAACCCTGCTCCTCTGGCCCACAGCCAGAGCAGGTAATTAGCTCTCCCCATCACTCAAAGGGGAGCAGCACCGCAGCCCTGCACAGCCTTCTGCTCAACAGTCCCTTATTCTCAACCCCTCCAGTCGTGGCCACATTTCAATGGTGGGTAAATTGATTTCTGTGTATATTTTGTATGCCAGGTTATTACAATTACTCTTCAGGATCCTTGGGGATGAAAGGCTATTATAGAGATGAAAGCTCATTAACAATAAATATAAAGGGTCAAAACTCCCCATAAAAATGTATTAGAAACAGATTCTGGTTTGGAAATGTAAATATAGCATTTGGCAGAGGTCTGGACTGGCTAGTCTGGTGTGCAAGACAGCTTAATCCACTGGGAAGATGTGGCTATTTTTATAGCAGCAAGTAGAATTACCGTGTGAATTATGGGGTTTTGGCCCACTGAACAAACACTCCCCCATTCCCCCTGCCCCCTGCCATCCAGAAAAGAAGGAATTTGTTGAAGGGGAATAGTGGAATATGATAATTTCTTCTGCTAAAGACAGAATGGTTGTAGTAGAGCTGGAACATCTTTGGGAATTTACAAGTATAAATGTTAAAGAAAAAATAAAAATAAAGGTGAAAGGATTTTCAAAATTATAGTGGTAGCAAAGTATCTAACCAGTGAAAAATAAATCCATCATTTTTTTCAGACGTGTTTTCACAAATTGATTAATGAAGGGGAAGCCGAACCTGTCTTTTTCCAGAAACATTTGAGCCATATGATCCCCCAACATTTCCAGCACTTTCCCACCCGAGTACCTTGAGCAAACTCCAGCTGCCTCACACAAGCAGGGGGTGAATGAGCCCATGTTTATGGGTCGTGGTTCCCCCAACACACAGATTACTGGAGGTGCCACTTTTTTTTGCAGGATCTCAGCTGTCATTGTGGGATTCTGTGCTCTCATGACAGGAGAGGGCCCCTGGGGACTCTGCAAGGAGGACGCAAACACACATGGCAATAGTTTGGAGATCTGGACGGCTCCACACATTTAAGCAGGAGACGAGCATTTCAAACTCAGCTTCGTTGGCTGTTGGGTGTTGCCAAAAGCAGGTTATGGGTTGCAAAGGCTCCTGTGAGTACAGTTTTGGTTTGATGCTGCAAGTAATGGGTACGTCAGAGGAACCATTTTGCTCAATCTGATCCTCAGGCTGGAAAGTCTAGAGGAGAATAACAGAGGGAGAGAAATGGGTTTATGATTTTTGCTGAGGAAGAGGCAATGTCAGCAGAAGTGGGCTCCCACAAGGCCCTGGCATCGCTGCTCAGCACAAGCTCTCTCAGGCTCCAGTTCAGGGAGGTGTCGCAGTCACTTAACCTTTAAAGATGTAATGTTCCCTCCTTGCTCCGTGTCATCCCCTGAGAAGGCATTTTTCTGATGGTTTTGATCAATTGGCATAATCACTGAGACCTTAAGATGAGTAATTAAGATGTTAAAGTCTCTGGCTCGTACAAATGCCAGTAATCTGTGTAGGCTCCGTGTTCACGCTGTCACCCAAGCTTGCAACGAACCCCATCATCTGCTTTCTTCTCCCTCTTGACCTTCCTTAAGAAAATGACAGTGACTCTTTTTAAAAAAAACCAAAACCACGACATACCACTTTAACCTCCTTGAAATAAATAAACAAAGAAGGGGAGGAAAAATCTGTTCTGTTCTTTATTCAGCAGCAGGGTTTTGTGGCTGGTCCCCGCTGCATTCCATCTGCGCGGCACAGTGGTGGCTGCCTATAAAAAAGAGATGACTTGCCATCCCTTCAGCCCTTTTATTTCCAGTAATATTTTCACACGTACGTGATGAAGAAGCTTGTTGATTTTCACACAGATGCATATTAATAACCTGCACGATGGAGGGAATGCGAGAAAAGGCAGGAAACTATGAAGGGGAGCAGGAAATAAAACATTCGGGTCCCTACAAAAGCTGGTATTTTGTTGGTATTGGTGGTTGCTTCTGCAAAAAGCTATTACGAGGCTCATTAAAACCGCAGGAGAACTGTGAAGGTTTGTGTGCACCAGCCCAGCCACAGAAATGACAGCTGGGGGGGGCTGTCTTTGGTGGGAGAGGAGGGCAGAGCGGGGCTCTGATGGGCACCTCAGCTGCCACGTGTGTGAGTGTGCACGCGTGTTCATGCGTGTGTGTGTGTGTGTGTGCCTGGCGTGCAGAGAGCTCTCTGCCTCCCCGTGCACACACCAGAGCTCCCCCAAACACCCACAAATAAGCAAGAAGAGGCAAGTCTGGTAACTTGCAAGCATCCTCCCATTACTGTTATTATTACTTTAAGGGACATACAGCCATAATCCAGCTGCTAGAACTAATTTTGATTCAATGGAGATTTACTGCTATTAAATAAATTGGCTTTATACTGCTTTTGAGGGCCCCATATATAGTTTATTGCTGCATAGAGGAAAACCTGAGAGTCCCGAGTGAACTCAAGGTTTTCCCTGTGCTTACAGCCTCTGAAAAGATGCTGCAAAAAGACAGTGTCTTGGAAAAATGGGATTGCAGAAGGCAGGAGTGGAACCTGCACAGAGGTGAGATAACTCACCCGAGGGCTGTGCGATTCCCCAGTACAGTGGGGCTGGAAGAAAACAACCCCCCAGCCTGAACAGGTCGCTGGGGCAGCGAGGAGTCCTGTTGGAGGTGAACTGGTTTAGAAGCGATTAGCTCCGAGGATTTGTGGCTGCAGGAAGGACCCTGCCGCTTGCCAAGGCTGGATGCCCCAGGGGAGGTGTGTGGTGAGCGGTACCGCACACCCACGCTTCCCAGGTTACCCAGGGAGTCTCAGCAAGGGTTTCGTTATTGCAGTCCTTTTCTCCAGCAAATGGCAGTCGCTAATACAGTCAAATACTATAAGGAGGAAATAAACTCTGCAGGAAAAATAAGCCCCATGTAACCAAGCTCATGTTGTGTCTCTGGGCAGGCAGTGACTTGAAATGTCGGTTCAGAAAACAAAGGGTATCCAGGACTATTTTCCTTGGTCATCACCACAACCAGCATGGCTCATACTGCACCTGATTTAAATGCACAGAACACATTCTATAACAATTTCATCTTGTACATTAAAATTAATAAATGAATGGCAACGAACGAGACAGAGCCGCCCGCTAATTGCTTTGGAATTGCAGCGATTTTTTGTGGCAGGTAACAGCCTGACAATGCGTTTGCAGCATCAAGAATACAGGGCAATTCAGCCCACAATCCACCCCCAATTTGATGAGATACCTGGAATGTAAGTTTAAAACCCCTGGGTTTTAAAAACATAAGTTGAAAAAACGATCAACAGTTCTTCATACTGCCAGGTTTAAGAGAAAGAGAGGGAGATGCTAAATGTAGCAATGAAGAATTTACTTATCCCTCACCTTTTTTTTTTCCTTTAAGAAAAAGAGATGGGATCATTCTTCTGACCCAGGCTGCCCAGGCGCCTTGTGGTCCAGGCTGTGGTGAGGACAGCCCATGCCTCAGTTTCCCCACACGAGGGAAACCAATGAACCTCATTGGGCTGCAGAAGGGGGAGTAGTTCTTGTTAGTAAACAGTATGCAGAGGCTGAAACACCAGCAGACACCACTGTGGGCCTTGTGTCACGTCAGTGAATGCTCGTGTAAAGTAACAAGGGATTAAAGAATCACAAGTTTTTCAGAAGCACCACGTATCTGGCAGAGAAACAGCAAAGCCCTCCAAAAGCTAAGATCAAACAACTGTTTTTCCAAGTCTTTGCACAAGCGTAGCGTAAAATAGATAATACATTTCCCTAAAACTGGCTTCTTTTTTTGGATAGTAAATGTTTTCATCACGAAGTTTTCACTTCCAAGTAGGTTCACCCACCTCCAAATGGTTTCATCTCTGCATCAGAACATGGGCTCTTTTCAGCAGAGCATGGGTGGGCAGAGACAAGACCGAGGGGGCAACAACCTGAGGGGAGCCTGGGGCACTCGGATGTGTTCACAGGGGTTACTGGGATGAAGGATAGCCTGTGGGGTGTAGGCAGCCAAACCCTGTGCAATGTGAGGCCACATGTGTCACCTCAAAGAGCAGCAGCAAGAGGAGCCTCAAGCCCCATCCATCACACTCTGCCTGTGCAGGGAACAGGACTTCAAACATAGTCAGATGCTGCTGGAGAGGAACAGCAGCTTTTCATACCCCAACGAGAAGTCAGGAGGTTGCCGGCATCTCCTCTGCACTTCCAGTACCTATTGCCTTCCCATGTGGTCCTTGGTTTCCTTTATCCTTTCTGACCACAAGGAGGTGGAAAAGGAGGGTATGAGAGTTGGGTTGCCACCAGCAATGGGGCAAAGCACACAGCATTTGCAGTTTCGCTGCCAGTTCCCACTCTGCAGAGGGGGGCTGGGGGCGCTGCCAGTCCCACAGCATCCCGCGACCTGTGTGGAAACGCGCCTGGGGCCGGGCACTTGCTCCTGCGTCACCACCGCAGGAGCTGCATTGAACAGCCATGCATGAGCTGGCTGACCAAATAGGGCTCCCCCTCCCTCCCTTGGAAATCCACGTGCCTATCAAAAAAGGCCCTACATAATGCTCAGACAGCAGAGTCCTCTGCGTCCTAATTCCATCACAAATCCCATCACCAGCTCCCTGCAATCGGCCCCTCAGGAAGAGCCATGTAAACAAAACCCACAGCCCCGTGGTGGAAGAAAGGCCGTTCTCAGAATCTGAGCGACAGCTTCGACTGAGGGTATTTAAATCTGCCTCTATTCTGCCACAGATAATAAAATTGTTCCTGGGGGAACTCTTTAAAATTGACATAAGACAGCAAAATGCAGGGAAGTGGTGAGTAGGGGGAAGTTTATGGGATAGAAAGAGAAGGAGAGTGATTGGAGAACAACAAGGATGGTAGTTAAAGCTTTACATTTCAGCCGTATATACCTTGGTCAGTACAGCCTCAGCAATGATTGCAGAGCTGAGCATGCACAGCCCTGCACTTGGATGAAGTCTGGAAGAGGTTGCTGGGAGCAAAGCTCCCGTGCCCAGAGCTGCATTGCTTCAGGAGGGGCAGGATTAGGCAATCCCTGGTCAAGAAGAAATCTAAAAAGTTATGAAAGTCATAAAACAGAAAAGAAATTTCCTACTCAACTGCTTGCCTTTATTTGGCTGCTGTTTGGGCTCTAATTTCCGTGTCCTCTTAGGATTAAATGTGAAGTCCGAGAACTAAACCAGGGAGGCCCAGCTGAATGGTGGGATCCTCAGGGGCAGTGCAATAGGCTCTCTGCAGCACAGCCCAAGCAAACTACTCTGCAGATTTATCCAGCAAAGAGCCCCAAGCAGCCCTGAGTCCCTGTGGGGCTGTAAACCCATTGTGTTTACATTTTATGGCAGGTCTGGACTCAGCCATCTCTCCTTCTTGCCTGGATCCTCCCTCTGCATTAAGCTGGCATGAGTTAGAATCACAGAGTCATAGAATTATCTAGGTTGGAAGGGACCTTTTCAGATCATCTAGTCAACCACCAACCTAACCCTGATAAAAAACAACAATCTATCACTAAACTATGTCACTAAGAATTATGTCAACCTGTCTTTTAAATACCCCTAGGGATGGTGCCTCAACCACTTCCCCGGGCAGCCCATTCCAATACTTAATAACCTTTTCAGTGTAAAATTTTTCCTGATATCCAATCTGAACCCCCCCCGGTGCAACTTGAGGACGTTTCTTAAGTCCCAAGATACATATCCGAAATGGGAACAAAAATTGTCAATTTGTGCCATCTATGTGCGAGAGAGCAGAGGCCTGAGCATCACCATGGATGCCGGTAACCCAACAGCCTTGGGCTATATGGCTCTTCAAGTCAGATTTGCTGGTTCCCATGAGAATACAGACATTTAAATGGTAGTGTGAGAGTCATAGAATTATCTAGTTTTTTTTTTTCTTTTTTTTTTTTTTTTTTTCTTTTTTTCTTTTTTCTTTTTTCTTTTTTCTTTTTTTATTACTGAATGGCAGTTGTCTTCTTCTGTTTCTTGAAAGCTGCCAAGGCAGAGAGGTGTCCTGCAGCGTGGACAGTGCAATGCATTGAAGCAACATGAGCTTAAGCTTTGGTGCATATTTAAAAATCAAAAAGCACAAATAAGCTCTTGAAGTGCACTAAGGCCTTACAGAGGGTGCTTTTATCTGGGATGTATCTGCTGTGAGTAATTCCACCACTCACAGGAGCGAGAATCTCTCCGTAATCACTTGTGCAGGGACTAAACAAGACAACCTAATTACTTTCAGAGAGAGCATTTTACAGCATGTAATTGGATAGAAAGATGGGAGAAAGTTAGTTGGTGTGGTTAGGCTGCTGGTCTGGGATCCCTGATTACCTCTGTCTGTGATGCATTTTGTGTCAGGGAGCTGCCCGCTGTGAGAAATAAAAACCATCACAGTCATTTTAGGAAAACAGCCTCATGCCACATTCCTTCCTGATTGACGGAGGAACACCACCTCGAGTTAAAGGCTCGTGATGCCATGAGAGTTTGTTGGTTCTCCCTCACAGGGGCTGCGAGACCCCTTTGGAAGGACGGGGTGAGCCGCCGGGCTGGGGGCAGGAGCGGGGCCTCGGGCTCAGCCCTCTCCAGCCGCCGCGCTGGGCTCAGCAGGCTGCAAACGCGGAATGTAAAATTTCAATTTGAATTCTGTTTCTCTGGACCGTTTGAAGACCGCTCGATTCAGCTTCTGGAGAGAACACTGTAATTGAGATGAAAACCTCCTCCTGGATTTTTTTTTCTTTCTTTTCTTAATTCATTTTCCTCCCTAGCTACAGCATGGCTGCTTTTGCTTCAGCAGAAATTCCTTCCATGCTGCTCTCCTCTTTTTTCTAAAGTCTGTTCTTTATTTCCTTGACCTGTATCAGGACTTTATAATGGCACAAGGAACACAAGGAAAATAGCATCTTTCAGACCCAAACAGAAAGCCTCCCAGTCACCGGTTCCTTCAGACACATGGAAATGAGAAAACACAAACTCATAATGTGTGGCTGATACAAAACCTCTTACCCACTGGGTTACCTGACCTGGATGCCCTGGTCAGGGGTTTTCCTAAAGCCAGGAACAGGCACACTTTATTCCCTGGTGAAGATCAAGTGTACCCTGCTGAAGGATCTCACCTGAGGCTGGATTTTCTTAATTTTAAGGACTGAATTTTTTTAATATTTGTGAAGCATGAAATAAGTCTACAAGGCTGCAGTTTGAGTCCCACATAGATTGCCATTTATAACCATGTGTTCTCTGTGTAGGCAGGATGCCTGATGCATCACTTTAGTTCAGAGAGTTTGTGAGGGCTGGAGCTGTAACCCTCCCTGCTTTGAGCAAGAAGTCCAAAGAGAGGGATCTCTCACCTATGAGCCCATGATCCCTTCTGGTTGAACTGGGAATGCCACCACCAGCCACAAGAACAAGGCTTGGCTCTGTAGTTGACAAATCACATTTAAAAAACCCCAGCTGGGTATAACCTCATGTTGACTGCAAAGTCTGGCTGGAGAAAGAGTGAGTGAAGTTTAGGGAAGCTTTCATCGTTGCTGTAAGACAATGAGTGGTGAGGTGTGTTAATGGCTCAGGGAGCATGTTCCTTGGAGATAACAGCAGACATATAGGCATTATCGGATTAATTATCAATGTAATGAGGCTGTACTATAAAAGGGACTTAGATACTATATAACCCAGAATGATTGTGAGCACCTGCTGACAAATGGCTCTGTGGAGAAATAAGAGGATGTTACTGTCTGATCCCCCTGAATACAGAGCGTGCCAAGGCTATCAGCTGTATCCCAAACTAATCCTACCTCCACATCGTTATGATGGCAAATGGGTGGGTGGTGACTGCTGAGGCATGGAGGAAAGAGAGGAGTGTTGGTGCCCAGGGATTTTCCGTGATGGTCCTTACACACTCCATCAGCTGGCTCGGTGCTGCTTTCTAATTTGAATTCTGCCTGGCAGCTCCTGGGAATTTCCTTCCCTTCACTTGAAGACGAAGCCCACCAAGAGCAGCAGCTCGCTGCTGTGTGCTTTATGGGGAAACAGCGATCTGTCCCACCCTTCCGAGTTCCTGCAGCTGGGCGGGGAACATGTGCATGCCCACTTCTGCAGATGGCATCATTTTGGGTAGTTTTGCTGGAACAGTAACTTGATCAGGGAAAAATTAGTCCTTCACCAGAGAAACTGTGAATTTTGTCCATGAAACTTCACTATAGTTTCAGGCAATTATCCCACAGCCATCCTTGGTTCTTAACTGAGTATCCAGATTTTTAAAAAATGTAAACAACCACAACTGGGCATAGGAGAACTGAACTCTTTGGAAAGAGTATCCCTGTAGCTTCATCCCAGAGGGAAGGGAAATGTCTCAGCTTCCCAAGGAGCTACCGCTCACCTCCTACCATGTCAGGTGCCCACAGTAGGGAATGCTACTTTAGGGCAGGTTCTTGGATGTGTTGAGACCAGCAGCAAATCTTCCATTGACTGAAAACCCCTAGATATCCACTTAGTTAACTTTCAGATACAGAATGACTATTTTAATTTCAGGTGTTTCAAATGCTTTTCTCTGAATCCTGAATGATGCCAAGAAACTTTGCTTTAGGTTTTAGTAGCAAATAGCACCAAGGATGCATTTATAGCCTTCCAAAACATTTTTCAAACTGCTTTTGGTAATATGTTTACCACACACAATATATATGATGGAGCAGAATGGCTTAAGGGATTTTTCAGCTTGTTCTTGTAGTACTCAGAATGATTTATTCCCAGCTTCATCCCTAACGAGTACTACACTCATCCCAAATTATAATGAGACTGGTTTTTTGTCTCATCCTTTTATTGCCCTTCAAAATTGTCTTGCTAAACTTGCTTGTAGTTCTCTATATATCATAGAGACACCGAGGAATAAGCCAGTTCATATTAATGGAGGATCTGGGCCTCTGCTTTTTAATAATTCACACCATCGATTTTTTTTACCCTGTCTGTGTTCCTGCAATCACCTGCAGGTTTTGCAAATTACATTGTAAACCCAAACTGTTGCTTTTCACTGGGCTGCACTAAGATCTATTTTTCTAATACAGTCCTACCATTTCTCTCCTCAAAGGTCCATTTATGCCAGTTATAACTCTCTTTAATAGTCTTGTCCATTTTCAGCAATTTTCCCACTCAGGAATTAAGCAAACTGAAAGGAAATTATTTAATTTAGGGAGGTGTCGAATGAAGACCAACTATTTCTCCTGTTCATTAAAGTATTTTATTCTCTGTGCTCAGCACCTCTATTTCGTCCAAATATCAGCACAAGGTACCAGAGTAAACACTTTTATCCCATATTAATTGTACCAATGTTCAAGATCAACTCTGGCATTCCAGAGAGAAAGTGTATTTAAAGGATCGCTGATGAGGCCTGAAGCATGACACATTCCCTCTGACCTTGGTCTGTTTGCTGTGACCATGGAAATCTTGAACTGAGCTTCATTGGTTTAGTTTCCCCTCGGAGAATTCCCAGCCTGCAGCGCCTTGTCTTCCCAAAACCTGCTGCTGTGGCAAAGTAGGGCATGCAGACCCAGCCTCTGTACATGATACCATAATACTAGGGGAGAAACCCCCGCTAATTCTTTTTGAAGAACAGCTTGTTTTTCAGTCGGAAAGTTCATAAAGATTATGCTGAAGAGCGTGTGTGCAGGGAGGAGGCGGTGGAGGGGAGTACAGAGTCGGAGGAGGAGCTGGAGATGGAGGATATATCTTTGACACTCTTCTTTTCATATCATCTTTTCCCTCTTTCCAAGTACCAGAAAGTTCAGCACTTCTGCCCACCCCTGGCGGGTGGGGGGGTTAGGAATAAGAGATTTTTTCTGTTGATGTCTTTGTTTCAGCTCATTCTGCCACACAGAAACTGTATCAGCGTTTATGTCCCCCAGCTGTTAATCAGAATGATATACAAGATATTTGTGCTGCTCTTAACTTAAGGGAGTTTCCAAATACCCTCAGACTGCTGCTTCTCCCGATTAGACTCCGTGGCAGCTCCAGGCACACCCCAGCCCCAGCACAGCCCATCGATGGAGCGTGGTGGACAGGGCACAGCCTGGGCTCTGACCAGGGTGTGTGAGAGAACTGAAGGAGGCAGCTGCGTGGTGGGAACCCCCTCAGTCACCCTGATGGCTTGCCAAAGACATTGAGAAGCTTCCTGCCCTACTCTGCCTGTTGCTTTGAGGCTGGACATGACATGTCTGTGGAGGTTGTTTTGCAGCCATCGATATGTGGTGGAATCACCCCCAGATAAGTCAAGGGTGGTGGTGGTGGGGCTGCATATCAGGCTACAGTGATACTGCACTTGATCTGGGAGGCAGGAAAGGGAACAGTGCCACAATTTGCCTTTAATCCTTCAAACAGTGTGAGTCAATTGCAGAGCTTTGTTACTGGGGACTGAGTCCCCAGCAGCAGAAATATCAGGAAGGCAGAAAAAGCAAACAATAACCACAATCAGTGCAGCTCCTGGACCTGTACACACAGTGAGTGGAGGGTGGGAGGACCCTTGCCCACCTGAGAGACAAGAGCGGGCAACTCTTGTTGCCCACTTTGTTTGCCCAGACAGAGGCCTGATAAAGCTGAATAGCCTGGACATGGCTATGAACAACGCCATGTATAGGAGAGGAGGAGAGAAGATAAATCCCAGGACTGGGATTGCAAATTCTTAAACACTGTGTGCCCAAAACTGAACAAAAAGTCCATGAGGCAACTCCATCCTCAGGAAGAATCAAGCCCAAGCTGACCCCTGTGGTCCTGGTGACTTGGCTTTTGGTGACTCTGCATGACAAGGTGACTTACCCTTTAGAGTGAATGAGGCAGCTGTACAATATGCCTATTCATTAACCCAGCTTGCAGCGAACGCCTGCCACTTCTATGCAAGCACATATATAATTTAACAGAGTCCCTTTCAAAAAGATGCACACAGCAGGAAGCCTTGACCCCCAAAGCACTTGGCTGATCGTTATAATCCAAACAAAAGGATACACAGTCGCTGCGCTTTTGTTTACAAATCAGCCGTTCCTGCACCTTGCATAGGCTACTAAATGTAGCTTTGAGGATAAGGCTGTAGCAAATTCTGCCAGCCAGCAAAATATGAATTGCTGAGCATAGTGTTTCAAGACATTGAGGCAGTGAGTCTAATCGTTAGGCGAGGAGAAAAGGGAATGGCTATAAATGTGCGGTGTTGAAACACGACCAGGAGAGTGAGACCCTCCAGTGACACTGCCTGGCTTTCCCTGCTTCCAGCTTGTGTCACTCCCATGGCATAACCATAAGGATACAGTCATCACCAGTCACCACCAGTCACTGACTGTTTTGGGGGCACAACCATGGGGCAAAAGAACCCAAGGCTTCAAAAGCTCTCCTCCAAGTTTTAGACTCTGCCATCAGCACAGCTGCCACAGGGGCTCCGTGGACCCAGTTTCTCAGTCACAGGGTATGATACATCCTTCATGAGATCCCACGCATGTGCAAATAACGGTACAATTCTTAGCTTTCTCATTTTTTTACAGCCCTTACCAGGTTACACAGTGACTTACAGCTGCAGATGTATAAATGCTTTTTTCTGTTTCCAACACTGAGTGGCAAAGCCCACAGTAAAGCACCATCATACCCTGTGTTTATGCTAACCTTGCCAGGACCTTTAGGAAATATTTTAAGAAAAGCAATGCATGAGAAATTCCATTACTCTTATCTTCTTATGTCCCTATCATTTTGTCAGGCTCACAGTGTAATAAGTAGCTTGTACTGGCAGAATGTCCAGTGCTCAGTCTTGCCACATTTGTCATACTGTGCTTCATACCTACCTCTGGCTAACTCTGCACATCCTCCTGTAATACAGCTAATACACCCTGGAGCCTGTCTGCAGCGTCGGGATTACATCTTTCTACCTTTTATCTTTTCTTTTGCATACTGGTACAGAGATGACTATACTTGTAGCTTCTTCTTTTAATCCAGCTTTGACAAGACTCTTATTTGCCACATTATTTTTTAACATGGTCTTTTCAAAGAAAGCCATCTCTACCCTGGGTTTCTCCCCACCCCGTTCTTTAATTTTGTATTACTCGCCATTTCTGTCTAATGACTATGTCTGGTTTACAACATAACCTTCATTTAGTTTTGGCAATAAAGAACCAGTTAGTCTATTGTCCATCTCTATTTACTTGTTTACTGTCATCATGTGCTCCAGTTCTGCAGCACCCACATATCTTTTCCTCTGACCTTCCTGTCAGCATAAAATTTATCTTCATATTAACTTCATATAACTTCACAACTGTGAAGTTATGCATTGTGAGTTTCTTCCTAATGTTCCTCTTTACCCTGTCCACTTTAATCTTGCATCTGAATATCATATATATACTTCTTCCCTTGTCTATACTGTGCATGTCAAATTTATGAGTTTTGCTAATTAATAGTTTTTTCCTTCTGAGGAGATCCTAAATGATTCTAGAAGTCATTTCTCTCAGTCTGCTAATATCCTGTTAAATGGTCCTCCACCACATTTCTGAAGAGCTTATTAGTACCCACACTTGTTTGACCTCAATATTCTTCCTATATATTTCAGAAGGGAAAAAGAAGAAAAGAAAATGTGTGCAGTTTTACCCATAAAACTCGTAACAGCTCTGTAATTCCAGATTCACTACTAAAAGAAATGCCCTTGGCCTCTCTTTTTTAGGAATTAAATAGTCCTCCTCTGTATGTATGAGCACTGAATCCAGTATTTAACTTTGCACAAATACTGTTATTATGAATGCTGCTGCAGTTGTTATTTCCCTCAAGGAAAGTCAAGAAAAATCCTACCCATTTCTATTCCTGGTATAATATACCTCCTGTTTGGCGAAAGCCCATCACTATGGTAATGTGATGGCGTGATGTGCTGCATCAAGGAGCCAACACAGAAGAAAACATGTATGGTCACTGCACCAGTGAAGTAGCTCCAAGAGGGGACAGGCTGCCAGGAGATCAGGGTCCCCAGCCTGTTTCTCCCCTGGAGCTGCAATGCAACCATCTGCCCCACCAACATGGTGGTTTCTGACCGAGAGGTGTGAAAGGAGCCGCTCCGTTGGAGCAGGTCAGTTCGACCCAACCACTGACCGACGGCAGCCACTTTCGGAAAAGCAGTAAGAAGCCAAGCGGGTACCTCATTTCCCCATCTGCAGGTAATGACAACAAATTTGCACAGCTTTAAGAAGCTGATCTTTTTAGTTGGATGTCTCTCTGGAAACTGAGTTAGCCTAATAATTGTGACTGGTAACAACTGCTGCTCACCAGGGACAGTATTAGCAAGTTCTGCTTATCAGGGACACATTTAGGTTCTGTCACACTATTGAAAGTGGTGCTCAGTTAGCAGGGCGCAAAACTGGCCCCGCTCCTTCCGTCTCTTTGTAATTTCCCTATCCTGTCACTTCCAGACGTTGTACCAGAAACCCAAAAAAAAGAAGAAAATGTGAAAACGCAGCCAAAATGAGCTGCCCAACCCAAGCAGTTGGCCAGGAAGATATGAGGGATGGCTTTTTGAAGGAATAAGACATATGAAGAAATGACAGTTTAGCTTGATTCCTATTTTTAATCCCTTTTTTCCTCTGATTTGTAGGTGTTTGGTCTTCTTTTTTCCCCTGTGGCATAAATACAGTGACTTTTTAAAGGCATCTTCTTTCTGGCTCAGCAAAACCCTACAGTGCATTGTTACCCCTGTACCTTAATCAATCATATTTAATCTGATGCCAAATCGGATTCTTAATCCAGATGAGGAAATGGGGTTGATGCAGCTGCTGGCTGGGCTGGGGGAGCCAAAGATGGAGGAGGCAGCTGGACAGGGCATGTTGAGATGGACTGCAGCAAAGGAAGTTTCTCTTCATCCTCTAGAAAACCTGGCCTCATGCAGTGTCTGATGGATGGACCCCCAGGTTCACCTCCCTCAGCAGTGACTCTGTGGGGACCCAGTTCCTGTGGATCATATACAGCTCTGAAATCCTCAGAAGAGAGATGTTCTAGTTGCACAAAACAGTTGTGACCCAGAGGTGTGGGGACTGTTTCCCAGTGACAGGAAAGAGGAAGAGAAGGCTAAGCACAGGCTTAGCACAACAGCCACCCTGGGGAGCACAGGTGGCTGCCCTGTGGCAAAGCTGAGCAGGACCAGAGGAGAGCCACTGCCTGGTCACCTCCAGGGCTGGAGGGAAGCAGGTTGCTTACCTCTGCCCCTGCCAGACACCAGAAATATTCCAGATTTCTTTGCTTTGACAGGGACTGGGAAGAAAGATGCTCAGGGTGGAGGATACGGTGACAACATCCCCCAGGGAGCAGTCCTCAGGAGCAGAAGCTTTATGTATTTCCCCTGTGCAGAACAGGGGAACAGCCAGAAAAGAAAGCTGAAATAATGCTGCAGTGATGTTATTAACGGAGACTCTGCAGTTACTGAGCTTTGTAATGACATAAGGAGCACCCAGGAGACCTTGCTGCCATGGGGACCGTGAACCTGGGGATCTTTGCTACTTGCAGAAGTAGCCAAGGTAATGGGCAGCAGTTTTGGCTGAAGAAAAGCAAGCTGGAACATGGTGTTTAGAAGATGGGAAAGTGAGTGCCTCTAATCGACGGGTATTTCTGTCAGGCAGGGATGAAAGATTTTCGATAAATGGGGAAAACTCACATCTCTGTTTGCACATTGCACTGTTTGTTGCAATGCCTTTTCACCTATTGCCTTTGAATGGGGCCATCCATTACAGAAAGACCATTCATTCAAAACCTCCCCTTGCTTATGACAATTCCTCTGGGTTGGGAAGAAACAGGAGGATGTTTTACTGCTTCAGTTCAGCTGTTACCTGCTGCTCAGCCCTCCAGAGCCAAACACCAGTACTGTCCTTACAAAGAGAGGGAATGTCAAAATTAATCACGGTGCTTGGAATACAAAATGAAAAATGTAAAGCATTCTCCTGCAACTTCAGGATGGTTAACGATGAGAGCATGGATTTATCTAATGGGCCACTTTGATCATTTACTTCATACAGTCTCGTCCCGCAAAGGGCTGAATGCATCCCGTGATGAGCAGGGGATCTTACACTCCCCGTGCGGAGCTGAGGACACTCGACATCACACAGAAAGGGGTCCCCAGAACTAATTTGATCCTGACAAAGAATTCTTGTAGAGAAATAGCCCCTATAGAGCTTTGCATGCAATAAGGTAATTAACAGATCATAGGACCACTTGGGACATTAAAGACTTAGTGTACCCAATAGACCACAAGGGCTGTAAATTCTGCCAAGGCTAATTCAACTGTGATGCATTAAAATAAGAAATGAGAGAACAGAAATAAATAGGTTCAGAGTTTCTCACAGAGTGGCTCTGAGCTATTGCTTTTTTCTTCCGTCTGAAATCCTATTAACCTGCAAGTGATTTTTATTTTTTTTTCACCCCCCTTTTTTGATTGCTTGGTTTGTACTACATCCAAACGACTCTGGGGTGCATGAATTCCAAGAAAGCTTTTGAAGTAATTCGCAAATGCAGTAGAAAATAGTTGTAAACAGTAATTGAAAAAGCTAAGAAGAAAGCACAGCCTGCTTTTTTAAAAAGCATCGTTCACTAGGAAGATCAAACATATATTGAACTCATTTTGCATGAAGCAATTTGGGGGAGGAACATCATCTTGGTCTTTGTCCTGCCTGTCTAGGTGAGATGCCCCACGATGCAGGCTCTGCTTCTTGTTATGGGTATGCAAAAGGCTGAACAAAATGGAGTTCTTATTGGCCTTCTTGGCCTACTTAGTAGAATTTCAGTTAAATAAGTGGAGAAGTACCTGGTTAGTATCTCAGTCTGCAGAAGAACCGCTGCAGAATGGAAAGCAGTGGTCTGCCTGAGGTGTTGGAGGGATGTTGAGGTGCCCTGAGCAGCTGGTGACCAGGGTGATGTCCTCTGCAGCACGGGCACTGGCAGCAGCACAGCAGCCTGCTGCCAGGAGCAGTAGGCAGGAAGGGCACTCATCTGGCCCTGACAAGAGACCACTTGCTCCCCAGTTCCCGCTAAGTCTGGAATGCATCTCTCCCCAAAACCTCTGCCTCCTGCCCTCCCTCCATCTTCTCCAGCTTGTCCC
>VZRU01014080.1:566668-585428 GCA_013398155.1 Pedionomus torquatus | reverse complement strand
CCCACCCCTCTTTTTCAACAGCAGGGCTGTAGGAAATGCAAAATCATCCAGAGCATTTGCTGCTTTGCTGGCCACTGTTGCACAAAACCAGCATTTAGGTCACCAAGAAGCCACGAACTGCCAGCAGCTGTTAAGAAGACATTTTGCAGTGACGTATTCTAGAAATGTCAGGCTAAAAGAAGCTTTAAAATCAATGTTTTAAAGAGGTTAAAGGACATTTTCAAAGGAGATCTCCAGCAGCTATCAACCAAAGTTGTGAAGTGGCAAACCTGCTCAAGATCCACCTTTCAATTTTCTTTAGTTCTCATTTAACCCATTTTTAGAGACCAACGGCTCTGCTTATTTTCCAGCACAAGCCTTTCCTCAGTGCCTGCCGGAGACCAGGGGGACCATAGAGAGTCACAGAAAGTCACAGAAGGCTTAGAAGGAAATATGCAGAGCTGTCTTCTTGTTATGTTACAGCACTGAACAGATTCAGATTTTTTGTTGCTAGGTACTTCATGTACGTGTAATACGATAAAACAGAGCAGGGATAGAGAAGAGTCATTTTGGCTATTTCCCATCAATACAGCTGGAGAACTTGCAACTATACATACGTGGCATCTTCAAAGGTCAGCGTGGGAGAGAGAGGAATTGTGAAGAGAGAAGAACTGAAGCCAGATCTCCTGGGTCCCTGCACAGGGATTTCAGTCTGTCATCCTGAATATGCACTTGAGATGGGTGAGGAGCTCACACAGAAGTTCCTCTCTCATGGGATCTCCCCTGTGTTTCCAAGGAAACTGGGGGGAAATGCTCTCAAACTGGTAGCTCTCTGCAGGTAGAGCAAGAAGTCATTAACCAGGACTGCACTGCAAGCATCCCTCTGACTCCAGTGGCCAAATTTGGCAAAGCTTCCCTAGTCTGCTGTCACTAGCATTTCCACTTCAGCAAGGAGAAGGGGTCCTTATCTCTTATCATTCTCTCAGGCTGATGTATTGCTATTTTTGTCACAAAAATATTTTCCAGCTCTTCTTCATACGCTTCCTCCCCACAACCCCAGAGCCGCTGCTGCTGCCTGAGTGGCCGTCAGATGTTCACCCTTAAGTCTGGAGGCGTGAGGAATAGCTACAAGGGCAAATGGATCATGGAGGAAATTGTTTTCCTTTCCTGACATCTCTATTTTCTTGTAAGAGGCTCAGGCAACTTGGTGCATTGGCTGAGGACATCTGTTTATATGAAATACTACAGCACACACCTGTCTCCTGGCACGGGTGGGTGCGCAGGTGTCATGTGGCATTAGATTTGCTCAGCCATCAGAGATGCAGTTTGTCATCCCCCTGGGGACAAGCTATAAATTTCCTCATGTTAGAACATACTGGAGACTTGAGGCAATATTTTATACATATTTTTTTTCTGATGCTGATCAAAACAGTTTTTACTTTTGTCAATGGAGAGGTTTTCTTTGGTAACATGTCAGCATTTGATACTACATAACTTCCAAAAATGGGACACGGAGGAAGGGCCAATTGGCAGGAGAACAGCCATGTTATCTTAAACAGAAAAACTAAAGCAGAAATGTTGGCTCTTTCTTTGTGGCTTTCCAGTGATTCTACTGTGCACTGGGCTTGCATGCTACAATATGGAATGGGCAGTGCATTTTTAACCTGATAAATAACCTGATGTCCCAATTTCCTTCTGCAGAATGAAAATGATTAAGACTTTTAGGATCATTTCTAAATGAGCATTTCTCTCTAGCTTTTCTAAACCTCCTATCATTATACTGTCTGGGTGCCAACATAAATAATCCTTTCTCCAGAGCATCTTCATAAGACTTCAAACATTTATGGAAATAAAGGAAATAAACCTAGTTATTGTCTGAATAATCACTCATTTATTGATGGAGACAAGTATGCTCATTTCTCTTGCTCTCTGGTGATTAGATTATGATAAACTGTGACATTTAGTGATAAAATTGATATGGTTGGTTACATACAGCTTAAAAAAGTGGCTATCCAATTATTCTTTCATGTGCTGATAGAATGCATTCACCACCTGTGAAGAATATTGCAATGGTTATGCAGGAAACAGCACCCTCTTCTCTAAGCGGCTGTGACAAACGCAAAGGTCACATATGTTCCCCAGTCCACAGATAACATTTTTGTTCTCCTCCTCTGCTTTCCAATGTTCCAGCAAAATGTGAAGCCCACATCAAAACGGTAATGAAGACTGTGCATCGACAGTGTAGGGGATGAGTCCGAGAAAGCCAGGAACAAACTGGGAGTACAAGAGAATCCCAGTTTCACACGGTACAGTCGGCTCCATGGAGGCTAAGAACTAAGCATCAACCCAAAGCATTGATTGGAAAGAGCTCACTAATGAATCTTAAATTCTCCAAGTTGCTCCTTTCTTTAGTCAGACTTGAAGTTTCTACTTACTAACGCAAAAGGAGGACAAATTTGTTACAGGTTTTTAATTTGCAGTCATGCAGAGTTTGAGATGACGACTGATGAACATAAATTGCACAATGATCAAAGCCAAAGCAATGCTGGGGTGAGGACTGCGAGCCTCTGAGCCACACTGCAGTACCTGCATTCAAACAAACAGCAGGAAAGCAGATGGACTCTAACCCCCTTCCTCTGGGGAGAGCCCCACATGCTATGAGAAACCACCAAGGATCTCCCAGGTCTGCTCTCACATCAAAGATGAACTGTGTCTTCAGCCATATCTCTGGTATTACACACCCACCTCCTTGTGGGTGATCTGCAGATTGTCACTGTTGGCAGACACTCATAAGATGCTATTTCCTAGCAGCTGTGGAAGGATGAGTCTGAAGACCCAGGAATGGAAGGGAGACACCCCTGGGTGTGACTTTCTGTTTTACTTGGAGAACTTCTTCTTCATAGAATAGGTTCTCTGAGAAAACAGATATCCAGTGAAAGGCTTCTAGATTTGCAAGCCTTCTGACACTTCTCTTTCCTGCTGGTAGGTCCTCCTTATTTCCTAGTTGCTCTTGTTCATTGAGCAGAGTCACCTGTATCATGGAGAGCCTTCTGCCATGAAACACAAATTTTAGAATGAAACAGTATCTTGGCAGAAGCACAAGGCATCTGGGCCAGCCACAGAGTTAAACCATCCAAACAAGGTGTCTGGGATTAGTTTCAATGAGTAAAGAAATCAGCAAGCCCCTGAGGGAGCGAGGTATGGGACAGACTCAAAAGATGGCATGTAATTAAATTTTTGGCCGTGTGTGTGCAAGATTTAGAGGAACGTTTTCCTTTGTCCTTCTCTGCTCCTTCCCCAGGGCAAAGAGCCTGCGTGGGAGTTTGTCTGCCTTGGCTGGTGCTCTGGGATGGGAGAATAGGGGCTGCTCTGGGCAGATCTAGGGCCTTTTGGGGACAAGTCCTTATTCCATGTATTTGCTGCTTTCCTGATTATGTTTCAGTGTTTAGACCATGCATGTCACTGGAAGATGAAGGTTCCTGCAGAGACAGAGGTCCCTGGCTCTGTACCATGCTGTCCTCTCCTGGTCTCCTCACTATGTCCCTGTTCCCCTCCATCCTCCCTTCTGCAGGTAGCTCGCTGCCTGCGGCACTGCAGCCTGCCAAGCAGCAGGGGTCTTTGACTAATAACTGAATTTACTCAGATCCCTTGCTGTTTCACCACCTGTATCTCCCAGACTTCAGCCTAGCAACTGGAGGATCATATATAGCCCTCTGTCTACAGGGACCTTAGGTCTGTGCCCCTCTAACTTGGGGCTTGCTCGGTTTCTGAGCTCCCAAAATGAGCTCTGCTTTCTGCTGCCTGGACTCTGCACATTCCCTCACCATGTTCAGCTTCTTCTCAGCCGGTCACGCAGCCTGGTTTGCTTTTAGCTGCACTTTGTGGAAAATGTCTTCTCCTCTGGGATGAGAAGGGAGATGTGCTAACCAGCCTGGGCTGAACCACTGCAACTAAAGCTGCTGCCTTCTGAGTTTTTGTGTTGGCCCAAGGAGATAAACCCCGGTGCGAAGCCAGCCTAGGATGCCTAAATGTGCTGAGGAAAGCCAGCAGGGCAGGGAACTGCAAAAGATTTGAAAATTTTCTTTCTTTCTAACTTCAGTAACTCTGGCATCACAGACTCATGGCAAAAAGCATCAATAGCAGGTGCGCTCGCTGCGGATGAGGATTTGAGTCCTAAAGCTCAGCAGTTCCCTGCAGTGAAGGATTGCTGAGCAGCAAGCTGTGTGAGGGAGCAGAATACACTTAAGAGCATAATAAGGCACTTCGTTGTCCTAGGATAAATGTCTCCTTCCCCTCCCACCCCCACCTCTGCAAGCAGCAGGGGCAAAGGCAGCTCTTCTCTCTGTGCTCCAAAGTATATCACCAGAAGTGCATCTTGCTGAGCTAAGACACTGCTGCTAAGGCAATTTGGGGTCCCACTAAGAGCAAGGAGCTACTGTCCCTCGCAGATGATGGGTGTCTCTGCTACAGCCCTGAACATCCCGTCCGTTCAGCTTCCACTGCCTCACAGCACGTGCTATCCTGGAAATGCATTTAAACATCAGGCATAAGAACCCGCTTACTGTATTTATTGTTCATGCACTTTGGGTTTGCACATATGACGTACGCTGCTGCTCTGCAGCGTGACACAAGCTCTAGCACTGAATATAGCAGCATATTGCACCACATCCTCCTCTCAGTCGGGATTTTTAACATCCATCTTGAGTTGGCTGAGCAGGAGCTGCTGAGCGCTGACTCCCCACAGCACGGGAAAGGCACCGCTGCATCGCTGCCTCCCCTGCCACAGCCGCAGATACCTGGGGTCACCCACATCCCCCCGTGCTGTGGGTGTGACTGCCGGGGCTGGAGCACTGATTTCATTCACATTCATCTCACAGAAGCAGAGGATAAAGGAGAAATGGAAAGAATAGAGCTGGCTTGCTAGTACTCCCCCAGAAACCAGCTACTCCTTGTAATAATACCAGTAACCATTCCAGTTGGGTATCAGGAAAACAATAAGTGAGCTGCAGAACACAAACAATTTATTCTTAAGATAGGGGTATATTGTCTTTGATTTTTCATTCTGAATTTGAGGAGGGGTGGGGATGGAGGTTTTTTGGCCCATGCTGCTCTTATTTCCCTTCAACTTTGTTTGAATTCTCCCTTGCCCCCTTTTATTCCTCCTTGAAGCTCTGTATTTCTTCTGCATGTCTTCTTTTTCTTGCTTTCTCTTTTATTATTTTAGACTCCTCTATGCTGTTTTCCTCTTTCCTCCCACCATCTTTTTCCCCTCAGCTAGAAAATCCAGCAAACCATTTAAGTTTGTTTAGAGTTAAGCTTGTGATTAATGCTTCCTTTAAGAATAACAGATTCAAATACCCGTTTCCTGATGGAGACTTACAGTGTGAAAGAACCACAAGTTGGACCCTCTTCAGCCATTTTCCTGGGAATGCTGCTTTTCATACTTGTTTTCTCAACTGCTTTAGTTTTAAGGCAGCTGGGACATAAATAATCAATATCCCCATAGATGTGGCTGAGGAGTGGAGCCATAACAGCCTCCTGCCAGGTCCAACAGCCTAGCCAGGCACAGCATGGGTAATTCAGAGATTATAGCACACCAAGAAGTGGGCAACAACTTTACTGAACAACAGCAACACTTTCCAGGGATCTCTACTTGGCTGCCAGAGTATGGGAAATAGCTGATAAACAGTCCTGTCCTGAGTTTCCAGGCCATTGTCCCAGGAGCTATACAGTAAGCTGCTGGAAACAATGATTTATCCCATTGGGTTTGTTAATTATAAGATGAAGGGGCAACGAGAAACATATTAGCAAGAAAAAAAGAAACCAATGTGCAGTGAGCATGTGTTCCTGAAATTTATTCTAAATATTTTTAAGCTATTCAGAGCAATACAGCTTTGTTTTTTTTTGAATGTTTATAGATGTTTTTCCAGTGTAAAGCCCAGTTATTAAGCACAGCCCTAGCATCAGACTCAAGGAGTTTCTCTGACATCCTCTGGGTTTTTTATGCATATGCACCAAAGACTGTAGCATTTCATTGACCTGGCAACCACTGTAATGCAGGCAATTCTTTGCCAAGCAAGTACCAGATATAACCAGATTACAGGATTATGTGCTCTGCTCTGTCTGTCTATATGCACAACTGTGAAGCCTCCCATCAAAGCCACCTGGGGCTACACAGATGTAAGACCCAGAGACTTGCAGTTCCACAGACTCCCACTGGCAACCAAAGTACCTTTTTTTCCATTGAGGCTTTTGCATTGAAAACATCTACTTGCAATTAATGTTTTATTTTGGTGATGGCTCACAGCATCCCCTCTGGTAGTACATAAAAATGGCAGTAGAAGAGCAAGAAACACTTGCTTGGGGATGCATTTATGCTAGAGATTTAGGAAGGGGTTAAGATGTCAAAAAGAAAATACCAATAACTACAATGGATCGGCTACTCTAAGTAATGCTCTGCAGAACTAAGAACTCAAAACCCATCGACAACTGGAAATCTAGGAGAAAGGCTTAGTGCATGTATTTAGCTCTTTAGAGCATGGCAGCAATCACTGGGAATACACAGAAGCTTTAATAATTGAGACATTGACATGAGTATTTTCCATCTGTTCAGAGCTGTCACACAGATACTATTTCTGATCCTACTCATGGCTGAAGCAGGAGGATGTATGTGCAGGGATTCGCAGGGAAGCAGATTCTCCGAGAACGTATTCAAATCAGACATACACGTGTAAGAGGGGGTGCAACTCCGCATATAGACTAAGGCTGTAACTTTTGACATGTTGCCAAAATGACTGACAAAGGCAGTGGAAGAAATGGCGAGGGAAAGTTGACATCCAAGGCTTAGTTTGCCATTGCTCATTTTCAATGTTTCTCATTTGTTTTTTCACAGGTAGTGCTTCACAGTGTTGCTGACCATTGCACAAGGCAACTCTGGAGGGTAATCCCCAATTTCTTGATTGAAACACCTCTTGTATTGCAGTGGGCTCAGATTATAGTTTTTCAGGTTTAAAATAAAAAAAAAAAAAAAAAAAATTAAAAAAGACTTCTAACGGGAGAGGAAGATGTCTGCACTGGCCGTATTCATTCCCGGTGAGCTCAGAGCCCTCCAGCTGGGCTGAGGACTTTCCTGTAGCACTGATTCTTGCGAGTGCTTTAAGCAGCGCGATGAGGGATTGATTATCAGTGGAAGGGGTCAGCAGGCTGCTGGATAGAAGCCCCTATTTCTAAGGTGTCAATAAAATGTCTGACGGGTTTTAGATGATTTTGGAAACTGTAGTATGCTGAGCCTTATTAGCTGTCTTGGGAATAGAAGCTCTCTTGCTGCACCGGGAGGGACAGCTGTTTACATACCCTTAGATCGTATTGTGCATTTAACCTAGGATTACACGGAGGCAGGAACACCTCGCGTTTGATGGCTTGGTGTTGCTCTCAGCGTGAACAGAAAAAAAAAGAGAGACTTTTGCAAAGATCTCACAGGGGAAAAGAAGAAAAAGCACCTCCTAGTCCTTGACTCTGCGTGAGGAAATGGAACATAAAATACCAGGCATTAGCTCCCATCACATCGCAAAACTCAAAACTACACGGTGACTCCAGCTCTATTCCTGGCCCCTGCATTTGCTGGAGATTGCTGACCTCCCTCTGACAGTGCAGATGGCAGCAGGGGAATGGTCCTTGGCCCAGGAATCCCAGACAGAGTTGGGGAGGTGCTGGGGAGAAAGGGGCGAGTGGCTAAGGGAGACCAGCAGTGTGGGATCCTCTCTGGTGGATTCCTCCTCAGGATTTCAGGGGAGCTCTCACCCCAGGGAAGATGCTCCTTCCATCCTGCCCACTGGCCCACCAGCAGCATCAGCTGGGGTGAGGAGAGGGAGTGCCTGGCAAGGAGCTCACCTACTGCCAGGGAAGAGAAATAGCAATCTCTTAGAAGAGCCATAAAGAGGGGAAAGCAATTAAAATTTGTGTGATAATAGATAACCAGTTGCCATTTAATAGCTCTACCAAGATATCTTGGAGGAAATCTCCGATCCCCATATCTCAGAAATTATTCCATTTCTTTCATTATTCAAATTCATTTTGAATTCAGTGCCAAGAGCACCTTGGCACCATGGAGGACTTTTAATATTTCGATTTGTTGTATCATCAACCTGACTTGGAAATGAGCTTCAACAAAGCAGGCAGAAGACAGATTCCTTGCTACATATTTTGCTTTTATTTATTAGAGCCAGAATAAAATAAAAGAAAAAAAAAAAAAAGAGGAGGAAAGAACTGGGATACTTTGCTCATTCCTGTGGCTTTAAGATTCTTTGGAAAACCAGTTATCAAGAGATGGCCCTTTTTTAGGAAATTCAACTGAAATGATGATGTTCAATTAAGCTTATTGAAAGAAGATTAAGAGACAATTTAATCAGAGTTTATGAGTACCTACATAGGGAGAACATTTGATACAAGAGGGTTCTTTATTCTAACAGACAAAGACATTAAATTGCTGTAAGTTGAATTCAGCAAGGACTAAATTAGAAATAAAATGGTGAAAAATTATTTTTTTTAACAGCAAGGGCACTTTACCATTGGAACAAGTGATCAAGAGAGTCTGGAAATCCTGGATTTTAATCAAGATGAGATGAATTGATATGATCTATTCCCACAGTTGCTTAGGTTTAGGGTTATGAAGTGTCAACGTGGGTGCTGTGTGTGCACTGTGGGTCCTTGGGGCTGTCTCCTTTTTGCTGGTCAGCATCCCCTGCAACAGAGTCCCTTGGAAAGATGGGAGCCTGAGTCCAGACTCAGACCACTGCCATGTGTCTGGAGTGAACCTCAGTAATGAGAGGCCTCATCCTGCCTGTGGCACCTGTCAGCCTCCCGGCATAGGTTGGCAGGTGTATCACATAGAAATTAAATTATTTCAGGTCTGACAGAAAGATGACACTTTCTAGCACTGTAGATTGAAGGACTATCCTGACCAAAAACATTGACTGTAAGGAAATGGAAAAGAAAGTGCAAGACTACTTTAGTTGAGGTCTAAAATCCTAAACTGATTCTCTGAGCTGTAAAAACATAAGATTCCTTTTCCCAAGCAGTACAAGCCACCTCACACCACAAAACCACCGGGAGCCATCAATCTCCTAGAAGAGGACTTATTTTTCTCCTAATTTTCATGTTAGCCGCAGTCCACTGTCTTCCCATTACCGGTTTTGGCATCTAGGTGTAGCAGTGATGTAAACATCAATATTTCAACATCAGAGAAGAATACAAAATGAAATTGAATTCCAGCAAGTATAAGAGAAATACAACAATGGCTTTCCTGTTGAATCCTCTGCAGATTCCAGATAAAGGATTATTCATAGACCTTCAGTTTGTAATAAGGTGCCCTTTATTCTTGGAATTTGAGGCATTTCTCTCTTAAACTGCGATTATTTTCTGGTTCTGTTACCAAGTTCAGCTTTGGCACAGTGGTACAATTTCCTTATCTCTTTCTTAAAAGTCACTGCATTAGGCTGCATAAATGACGACAGTGACATTTTCCATGTGCACTTTTTTCCATATATGTGATGTTTATTAGAAAGAATAATCTGAGTGACACTTCATAGCACAGCAGACTGGTGAGCAATGGGCAACACAGCTGTACCTTGCAGGTGCTTCTAGCTGATATATAAACAACGCTGCTTGGCTACACACTGCAATAGCTTTGAACAAACAGGAGTCTGTAACTCCAACAACAGCTACCTCGCTGAAAGGAGAGCAGAGATGAAGAACACCTGTAACCAGTGCAAACCAGTAATTGATCCCATTTCAGCTGTGAACACCATCTCTTGCCCGGCTCTAACACGTACCTGGTCATTCACCTACAACATTCCAAGGACACAACTTCCTCACTGCTTGTGGCTTATTGGGGATGAAAAACATCAGCTCTGGAGGTTCTGGTCTTTGTTTGTTTGTTTGCTTTGTTCAATACAAGGACCTATTTCAGTTTGGCTGCTCCTTGGGAAATTCAGCTGTGAAAACACTGTAATTCAGAAATCCCCTGTTAGCTGTAGAAATCTGTGCTGCTATACAGAAGGTAGAATTTGTCTTTCACAGATCAAGAAGTTCTCTAATTGCTCTACCCGACACAGTGCCCCATGTTAATATAGATGGTTTTATTTCTACGGCACTTTTTTGATATAAAACAAGGGTACAGATTGATTTCTCACTTAGCACGATACAAAAATCACTCTTTTTTTAAAGCGATCTTTTAAAAATGGGATTTAAAATCCTATACTACATACAGTTCAGCCTATTATTCTTTAAAAATAATCCTGCATTAAAAAATGAGTTCTCACAGGCATTTCCCCTTTCTAGCTTTTACGATCCTTTGCCACTGATGTTCAGACTGGCTTTAGACAAACTGAACTTTCAGGGCTCCATTTTCATTTGTGACATGCATACTAATTCAACAGTCTATTAGATGACCTAATTAACATTGCAAAACTTTGATAAGTTCAGCTGTTAGACCTTCCAGAAGAACCGGCTGTAAAGCAGATAAAACCATAGTCCACCAGCTACTATCCCTGTTTAATGAATTTCGAGCCCTGATCACAGGCGCGCAAGGAGATTTGGCTGCTGTGTTGTCACCAACACTGCAATCCTCTGTGATGCCGATGACCTGTTAGTGTTACTTTGAGCATAAAGCACAACTAAAGCAACTTCAGCATTGAATAACCGCCTGCTTAATAATACGGTTTACCAGAAGCAGCTCACTTTGCAGGAGAACTGTAGCACAAGATAATTGACCTTAATACACTTATGTGCCTTTCCTTCGATTTGGGCCACACAACTAAATTTGTGGTCAATTACAGAGCCTGCAAGAGTGAGCATGAAGGCATAATTAAAGGTTAGGGAGAGGTGGACACAAAAGGAATAGCTCTGAAATTGAAGTCCACTAATTCACTCTGGTTACAGGGACATAACCAAGCTCTCAGGTCTCCAGAGTTCAAAAGGCCACCTGGGCAGGTAGGCCCAGCTTTCCATCGCCAGAGATCTCCAAGGCAGCAGCGACACAACATAGTCATCTCATTAAATGGGTGAAAGAAACATTTTTGATAGGACTAAGTTTGCTTTATATCAGAAATTACACTTTCAAATAAAGAAAAGTCATTTCTGAGTTTCTAGACATTGAGTAGTCAAGACGTAGAACTCTGACCAAGGTCAACATGAGGGCTCACAGCCCTTTCGATCCTCAGAAAAAAAGCACCAGTGGTGGTACATCCAGGTACTGCCCTCTGGATAAGAAGGATGCATCATTCAGAGTTTAAATTACTGAAGCAAGATTTAGGAGTTCAGAGTTATATTTGATTTCACATTATCCTGTTCTCTCTAACATAGTTCCAGCATAACCTTAGATATGTCACCTCTCCTCCTCATTACCTAAATTCCCTACCCATAACGTGGGAATAATAATATTTATACACCCCCAAGGAGTGTCACAAATCTTGTTTAGTAATGAAGTAATAACTTCATATGGAAGTTATTACAGTAATCACAAAGTGCTGTAAGAAATCTTCCCCAAAACATTGGGTTTTAGGATTTTGTGATCAAGTATGATCTAATATAATGCAACTCTGAAAGAACCCTGGGTACGGTTTCAAAAACACTGAATGTTTTTTAAATGGTTGCAGTCCGTAACGATACATCAAGGCACACTGAGAATTCATGAGTCCACACCTGCCTGGAATGTGCAGGAGCACTGAATTCAGGAGAGATATATACCTGTTCTGGGATGATTGCTTGTTGTGATGAGAATGCAGAGAAAGCAATATACAATGCAGATGATTAAAGGCAAGAAGCAAAAGTCCACTGTAAAAGCAGCAGCCCAGAATGTGTGTCAAAAGTGAATTATGAAAATAGCCTCGTACATCCACAGCAATTTCACAGAGCCATTCCGATAACAATGAACACGACAGTGTGCAATAGGAATAACAATGCCTAGAATTATTTCAACCACTATATTTTTTAAGGACAGTCACTTTAGTTCTCTCTTTGCATCTGTAAATGGTAGCAGAATTAATGATAAATATGACTCAAGCAATAAAAAGGTTCCACATTATATTCTATTATCTGCCCCCTCTTCCTGTCTGGAAGTGGTATGAAGATATTCCTTACAACTGAACTGCAGATAATCTTGTACCTAGTGAACCATAGTTTGTACAGAGAAGCTAAGAGGCTGGGGAAGAGCAAAAAGCCTCTTAGGTCACTTGGTGATTGCCTGCAAGGTTGTAGGGATCTGTGTAGTTTAATATTTCACTGTAACACAATTTCCCTGCTGGGATCTCAAAGCACTTCACAAACATTAATGCTAAGATTCACACATGGCTACTACCTTGCATGGGTGACTTCCAGGGCTTCCCATCCCCTCATCCACTCACTAAGCCTGCTCTGTATGAGGCAGTTGGACACTCAGTGCCTCTAGCTTTTCTCAGGCAGTCCTACATTGCTGCTTCTCCCACTGGCTTCATTATAGAAGTCTGTGCGTGTCAAGTGGTATCACCTTGACAGCATTTTCCCACTGGACTGCTTCCTAAAGGCATTTAGAGCTTGAGATTCCGAAAGTGCCTCTGCTCACTTTGGCTTTGGCAAGAGGCAAAGTCACAGACTGCCACTGCAGGCACTTTCTCCCTTTCCTAAGGTTCTCACAAGATGATGTATCTATTTTAAAGAAAAAAAACCCCAAACAACAACAAACCCAAACAAAGTCCTAACCAGGCAACAAAACAGGCCAAACCCCAGCTTGTCTCTAGGCAGGCAACCTTGCTATAAGCATCATACCAAATGCCAACTGTAGATATTATTTGCTGCCTACATCAGCTTCACCCCTCTACTGTATGTTTTGATTGGATTACGATCCCTCACTCCAGAACAGAGCAATTTGTTACTTTTCTTCCAACAATTCAATTTTGCCCGATATTGTGGGCGAACAGCCTGCATTCAGAGAGTAAGGGCATTACTTTACTTTTACCAGTCTGCTTTAAACAAATATTAGAGAGCAGTGCTCCCTTGGGTACCATTACAGAAAACAGCAATTTTCAAGCAAGCTCCAGAGTCGATTGCTCCTGAGATGCTTCTGTACTTGTAGGATGTGTATTATGCACTTATGGCACTTGTGAGGGTGATGGTGGTGGGGAAAATCTTACTGATATTATACAGGAATAGCAGTGTACCAAGCTGACAAACCCTACAGTTTTCTTGGTGGGTTCAGGGTTTTCACCTGTTTCACCTGTTTCATTTCCTTTCTGAGTGCAGAATTAGGACTTACGTTACGGACCCCTCCGCACAATGAAGGGAGCATGGTGGTGGCACACAAGATGTTTGCTGTCCCTTCCTGTGAAATACCTGTCCCCTGAGTCCTTTGTCCCTGTGGAAGACAGACAGCCTGTAGGGCAGCAGTGTCAATTCACTCCAAGCAGTGTTTCCTATCCTTCCACAGATGAAAGTGTGTGCAGAGTCAGAAAAGCTTACATCATGTGATGGAAGTGAGCCAAGGGAAGAAGGGGCTTGGCTGCTCTCCTCCAGCCTGGAAGCGCTTTGCACCATTTGCCTCCCCTTCCCCCAAATTGTCTTCTTTTTATTTCACTCCCCACCTGCCTGTTTTCACTCGTCTCCGCTGTTTCATCTCTTGCCATGGAAATTGTGATGATTTCCATCCCACTCATCCCTTTCCACACACGTCTTCCTCCTCGTGCCCCCAGGGCCTGCTGGGGTGGCCTGGATCTGTCTACTCTGTTCAACAGGGTCCCTCTGGGACAGACTCTCTGGAGTAGCTGTAAGAGGGGCACTTCCTACTCAAAACTCAATACATGCAAGAAAAACACAGTGATTACAGACCCATTCCTCCCATCACTAAGCAATGGGTAGGTATTTAAGACTTCAAAATCCGTCGCTCACCTCTCCAATGTCAAGGGTCTCCTCGGCAGAACGCAAAGGCAAATGGGTTAACAAATGCCTCCATAAGGAGATCCACAAAGTTAAACATGCTCTTTTTTAATAAGCTGCTAAACTGTGCAAAAAACTGATGTGTGCCTGTCTTTATGGCTTTCTAGTCATGACAGGGAGAGAACTCCAAGGATTTCTGATTTATCTTTCCAGAATGAGAGCCCACAGAGTGACCAGATGTTCTCCCATTCATTAGCTAACAAGGTTTGGTAACACCGGGCAGGAACTTGGAGCTGGGTGCTCTGCACGCAGAGCTTTCCCCACGCTTCACAGTCCAGCTCTTTCCCCGCAGCTGGGATACACTGTCTAAAACAATGTTTTTGCTTAGAAAGTTGGTCTGTAGGGGTACTGGTGTGCCGGGAGCGATGAATGCATGTGTGTGTGTGTAGTGAGGGGAACATGTATTGGTGGGGTCTGCACACTGCCTAATACTGGCTCAGACCAGCTAGTGAAAATAGAGTTGCTGTCTTGGATGTACTGCATTGGTATGCTGAAGGCAGCTGGACTACAGACTGCACAAAATTATTTTCAAACAAGAACTACAATTGGAAAGGCAAAAAAAGAGAGAGACGGACAGAATTTTGGGGGCATTTGTCAGTTGAGAGTCTCAAGGTTGTATTCAAGCTGCCTTGCTGATGACAGAATAAACACAAGAAAACCTGAAATACATGGTGCTTCATGGATTAAAATGACTAGATTCTGCCACAGATACTTAACATTAAAAGGCTTTTCACTGTGGAAAGAAGGAGTGAGCCCAATCTGAAAACATGGTGAAGGGAAAAACAAGACTCTCCTCTGCTAAACACAGGCTGGCAAGGGAGCTCTGGTCGGGGTAAACCCTGCACGTCCTTCTAAAGCCAGATTTATGCAACAAAGCAGCAATGCCTTACATTTTGAAGCACTGTTCCCCTTCATATATGCTATTGGGCTGATAGACATGATGCTTAATTCTGCCAAATTTGTCAGTCTTGACCTGTGAGTCTGATCTTTGGGAAATTCTATTCATTGCTGAATAAATAATGCATGGGCAGTCATGCATTTTTCATGCAAAGACTTTTAAAGGCCACTGTAGTGATGCATGTAAATTCAATTTCCTCCCCCCCCCTCTCTGCACACTCAACTGCTAAATAATTATTAACATCTGACTCGCAGCATAGCGAGCGGCTGCACCATCCAGAGAGTCCACTGTTGCTTTGACACTGCCGCCTCCTCTCCACCCCCGATAAAGTCGAGGAGAGATAATGCCAGGCAACAGAGAAGCAATCTGTCTCTTTTCCTCCCCCTCTCCCTCCAAACCCCCACACTTATTTTTTTTTTCATTTCTTTTTTATAAGGTTCTACAAAAACACATGTGTATGAAGTAGAGCAGAACAAAGGGACCGGCTTGTGGATTTGATATTCTTCTGGAAGCACACTAATCCCTTGCAGAAAAGCAAAGCTGGTGCCTTTATTTGTAGCTGTTGGCTAATCTGTGTGTCAGAGAACTGAGAGGACGAGGGGGCTCGGGGCAGCTTTATCAGGCGAGTGACTGAAGGGCTGAGAGTGAGGGGGGGAGAAGCAATGCTGCTAAACAGGGGCTTAGAAAACAAAGCCAGAGAGCAAAGCTGGCATGATGGAGGTTGGGAGTGGGGATGTTAAAACCCTCCAGGTTAACTCTCAGCATATTAGCGTTGGTTGTGGGTGAGCTCAGGACAAGAGCAGGGTCCTCCGTGGGGCCTGGGGATGCTGTAGACACAGCTCTTCAGCGAGACAGCAAAGGGGCTGGGATGAAGAAACCAGTGGGGTTTCTCCCAGCTCCGTGTGACACTGCTGATACAGAAACGATCAGGAAAATCACCCCCTGTGCCATCCTGCTGCTGGATGAGATTCTTCAGGCAACTCTTTTCCCCTTTTGGGGAGAAGGGTAAGGCAGAGAGCCTCCAGACCTTTACTAATTTAACCAACCTGCAACACCAGCCTAGCAGAGACTTGCTGGACAGACTGTGGGAGCAATAAATATGGAAAAGGCAAAGTACGGAAATGCATTTCAGTCTCCATCCCCTGGGAATGAAACTGCTGTTTTACTTAAGACTTCAGGATCTGCTGCAGCAGAATTGAATGGCCAGCAGGAACAAGGGATGTGTAGAAGACATCACTTTGGATATCAGTGTGTTGATGTTAGTAAAAAGAGTAAAAGGTAAAACACCTGGATTTTGAGCAACTTTCAGACCCATTGACAGGAGCAAAGTTCCCATACCGCTGCTGCAATTGTGTCTATACTTGAAAATTTTCCCCAATAAAGGCTTAAAGGTGATGATTTATGCATCCATTTTCCCGGTTTGTTTATACACCAATGTTTTGGGCAACTAACTCCCTGGTCTAGCAAAAAAACATGATTATCTTTCCCACCAAAACTATATTTCTGTACACAGTCAGAGAGATTACACATATGCTTAAAGTGCATGCTTAAGTGCTTTGCTGCCTTGGGACCTAGCTTTATCATTATATGCTTAACTTGATGACATTTCAGACCTAAAATCTGATGTTAAATCAGGGTGAAACAGACTGCAGAGTTGTCTGCCTCAGTGCTTTTTGGGCTCTTCTTATGAAATATGTGAAGCCATTCCACAGGTCAGAAGAGGTGAGTTTGCATTTTCAGAAAGTCAGGGCTGCTCTTCAAGAGAAGGGCACAGGACTTACCATTTGCATGGAGAACTGCATCAGTTTTATTCAACAGTAGCAGAGAGGAGGAGTTAGGGAGGAAGAGAAGAAATGTGAAGAGAAGTACCGAGGTCTTTGTGGGAATGGAAGGATCACATGTCACTCAGCGGTATCCCCTTTCTTATCCTGGGGAATGTCACGTGTCCGTGACAGCCTGGTCTTCTGTATTAGTACTAAAGTGAAGAAAAGAATTTATCCTGATGTAATTTAATACTTACTTTTAAAATAGCAGCCTCAGCCTGCATTGAAAGATTTTGGCTAAAGCCACTCATGAAACATGCACAGACATATAAGCCTTTTAGAAATTCTCCTGCCTGGGCTGAAAAGCATTTTGAAATACAGATGAGAGCTGCCTGCAAACACATCTAGAGAACTCAGAGAGAAACCTATCCGAGACAAATTATGGAAATGAAATGCCCATCTTTACAGATCAATGCAAGGGAGTCCCTGGTGAGGAGTATATAGATCATTTAAAAGACCTCTCATCCTGTTCACTAGGATTCAGCTCCAAAGTACACTGGTTGATGTGGAGCATTATTAATAGTGTTGCATTAGGGAATCAGTTACCTGTACACTGTCCATGGACTTCTCTTGCTCCTTTTATCCTTTCACTTGGGGGCTGGTAACAGATTTGCATTTAGATGAGAGTAAAACTGGCCACAGTAAGGATGGAAAGGGAAGAAGGCCTCTTATTGATCCTGACAGTGAAGTCTTACCCACAGTAGGCTACTTTAATTGACAGGGAAAATGATAAATTGCCCGATCTGTCTAAAAACAGACCCCTCTCCGTGGTTTGAAATCCTGTGCCATGTCATGGTTTGTCCTGCTCTCCTGCTGCGGCTCTGTCCCCATCCCTCCCTCCTTCTTGCAGCACATTTGGCCTGTGGCTTGTGTTAGACTGTGCCTTGTAGCCGCAGGGGATGAGCTGGGCCAGCAGGGCTGTTAATTCTAGTCCCTGCTCTCCTCCACGCAGAATTATACCCGGGAATGAAGATGCCTCATTTGAATGGGAGCATCCCTTTCCTAATGTGCTGAAC
The DNA here is from genome assembly GCA_013398155.1 of Pedionomus torquatus. Lineage (NCBI taxonomy): Eukaryota > Metazoa > Chordata > Aves > Charadriiformes > Pedionomidae > Pedionomus > Pedionomus torquatus. The sequence goes on along the minus strand of VZRU01014080.1, from coordinate 567,747 downwards.
CTCCTTTCCTGCTGCCTCAGAGCCAGCTCAGGCTCATTTCAGGAAACCCACATGTTGTCTGCGTCTGCATTCGGCACAGTTGTCAATCTTGGTAATGAAGGGGCTGAGGACTGGGGTGGAGAAGCTGTTAAATAAATCATAATCATGCTTTGCATTTTTATAGGTGTTTTTTCATGTCTAGCTCACAGAATGCCTCATGAAGGGAGGTAAATACCATTGTTCCTCCTTCACAAATGGCAAAACTGAAACCTGGTGAGATCAAACCGCTGACTCAAGGTCAACAAGCACGCAGGGTCAAAGGAAAGGCTCCAGCCTTCATCTGCTGCCCGGGCTGAGGTGGTGGGTAACGGTACCTCTTTTGCAGGCTTGAAGAGCTGATCATTTGAAAGAAGGACCAGGTATGATTTAAGGGACGCTGAATAGTTGCCGGGCTTTCAGTTTGAAAGGGCAGCCCTGTCAGAATTCGATGCAAGGGCTTGACGAAGCACCACTGAAGCTTCCAGCAAAATCCCTGTGGGTTGTGAGGATGCAGCCTGAAACCATAAATTGCAGAAGATTCCCTCTAGTCATCATGCGAATCTTTGCTCTATGTGTGTGAGGGGTGTGATTAAAGACAAACCCTCCTGGTAACATAGAGCATATAGGGACCATTATGAGATGATTGGAAAATATAGGCATTTTTCTTCAGGTGTAACTCTCTCCTTCCCTGTCCTAGCTCCCTTCATGTCTTGCATTCCACCCCACTAATACGAGTGGGACATCAGTACCCTGACATTCACACAGATAAACTGCAAGTCCTGCCATCCCACAGAACAACTGGCAGCAGAATAGAGATATAAATGCAACCACAGCCCCGGGTACAGCCTGCTGTTTGAGCATGGAGGGAGAACTCGCCCCCATTCTGTTACTGCCCTCACCCCAAGGAAAATCAGTCCTCTGCTTTTTGTCTGGACCAGCCTCAAATAGCTGCACCCCGTTGCTAGGCTACCTGGCTGCCTTCAGCACATACCCATAGCTGCTGGAAACCTCCCATCAAATTGCAGCTCACATGGTGGGCTATTTTTACCTTTTGGGAGGTT